>JNBR01000041.1:0-24856 GCA_002081595.1 Achlya hypogyna
TGAGTACTCGAAGGCCGTGGTCATTTGATGTGATGTTTCTGTTACTTAGTTGTGTTCGCGGACCGTTTGATGCCTGATTCATGACAATGAGCTGAAGACAATTTGCCAATCATAGAATTGTTATGATAAAGCTGTTTAGATCCTCTCGCTTTGAGCCCGCTGAACCTGCATGGCGCCAAATGCACAATTCTTTCGACCATGATAGATGCAAATAAACGAGGCTGTACGCCTGAACAGGGTAGTTGGAGACAACAAGTAGGTTAGCCCTCTTATCCTATAGTGCTACGGAATGTAGTAGTCGAGAGCTAACTCTACATACTTTACTATTCATAGGCAAAAATCAAAACTTTAAACACTACTCGGGCGTGCTCAGTACAGTTAGAAGGATATTCCTATTAGATCTTTGTAATACTTTTCTGCAAAGGAGCTTCTCAGCAGGCGGAACAATGTAATATTGCCAGGAGGCGCATCCTGAATCCTAAAGCCAGAGAAAGAAGAACTAACCTTGGTGGTCGGACGACAGTGGTTATAATGTTTTCGAATAAATATGTGGATCACGCGGGGAGGATGTTTGGATGGAGAACGAGACTGGGCTTGTGCTTTGCCCACAATGCTCGGTATCCGGGCTGTTGCAGTCACGTCTGGAGCAGCCTAAAACTTTGAGGCGTTAAGAACGCTGTGGAATCTTTGTAGCTGAGTTGGTTGAGCGGGTGCAGCACGGTATAAATGCCCAGGTCGCAGGTTCGCGCCCTGCTGGAGATGACATATTTTTCATCCAGCAGTCATTACAACAGGAGAAGGCAGTATGTATGTACTGTAAACTACTGCTAGTACCTTTTTAGACCCATTCGACCAACATAAGGTATTTGTATAAAAGTGCACGGGAACCAAGCGAGTTATACTGTGCCAATGACATCACAGCCACAAAAACAGTCGCAATTGGATATCAAATGGTTTATCCGAGCAGTTTCGCCGGCAGTGTATCCATGGAGGCTTTTGCAAGGAGTCGCAAGGAAGTACTAGTGTGGCTCATCGTATCCTGTTTGAACAGGTTGTTCCGATATGTATCGACATCCAAAATCCGCTCCGACGATTGCGAGGTGGAGCGGCCTCGTCAGCGGTTCTTTTAGAGGCCATAAACACACTATTCACGTGCCACCCTCTTGTTCGCTTTCTCAGCGCCGAAGCACCGTACTGACGCCCAGGACTGCACAAGTCATTGCGCAGTCATGCCTTGCTGTCAGCGTATTTCAAGACGCCGCACCTGCCTTGAGCAATGACCAACGCACCATTTCTCACACTATAATGGTTTTGACACTAATTCGACATCATCTCTGATTGGCCCGAGCCCCGTGGCATTACCAAATTATCGTTGCCATGACCTTGAGCGACTACGGATCGGTGGCCATCGACGTTCGCCCCGGAAAGACGCCGACGCGATCGGCGGTGGCCCACTCGCTGCTCCATCAGCAGGATGCCAATGAAGTGCGCTGTCTGCCGCAGGCTACATCGCAGCGCGTGCAGCTCGCCATATCGGCATCGATTGTGATCAATGTGATCCTTGCAGCCGCCAAGACGTACGCCGCCGTAATGAGTGGTTCCCTTGCAGTTCTCTCGTCGCTTGTGGATTCCATCCTCGATCTGACGTCGCAAGGCCTCTTCTGGTTCACCGATCGGTACATGCACACGCCGCACGAAAGCTACCCTGCTGGTCGTCGCCGCCTAGAGCCCATTGCAGTTGTCGTGTCAGCTACGCTTATGGGCATGGCATGTACGCGCAACCAAAACAATTTACTTGTCGGTGGCTCATGAAACCATGATCATAGCTCTTGAGGTCGTGCAAAAGTCGATTGCGACGCTCGTTGAAGGTTTCAAAGGCGACCTTCCAGAGCTCGACATGTCCATCCTGACCATTTGCGTGCTCGCAGTCGCGATTGTCGTTAAGCTAGCTCTTTGGTTTCTTTGTGGCCAGATCGCTCACGTTTCCCCATCCGCAGCCGCCCTGGCGCAGGTACTTGCCGCCCCAACGGCATTAACATTGATTTCTATCGGGAACAGGATCACCGCAATGACGTCTTCAGCAACGGCGTGGCTGTCACAACCTCCATGATTGCCCACTACAACACAGAGCTCTGGTACTTGGATCCGATCGGCGCCATTTGCATCTCGTTCTACATCACGTGGAGCTGGCTCGCCACAGGCAAGGAGCAAGTGGACCGCCTTGTCGGCATCCGTACGTCTTGGAGACATCGTGGGAGCGCTTACATATTGACACAGAGGCCGACGAGGACTTTATTGAGCGCGTCCGGGCCATCGCTGACAGCCATCACCCACAGATGCAGTCCGACATTGTCCGCGCCTACCATTTTGGCAACAACTTTTTGGTATGCAGCCCAACTGCTTCGTAGTTCTCTAATTCGGGGCTGAATGCTAGGTTGAGCTCGAAGTTGTCATGCCCAAGACCATGACAGTCGGTGATGCTCATGACATCAGCTTGGCGCTGCAGAAAAAAGTTGAGGAGCTCGATGCTGTCGAGCGTGCCTTCGTGCATGTCGACTACCAGTCCCGCGACTACGACGAACACAAGGACCCGACGATCCGCAAGGACTCCAACTAGAGATTAGACCTTGTAATACCACATCACATACTCCATGGAGGCCGTGTTAGCGGTGTGATACACCAACGTTTCTGTAGCCACGAGCTTTCATGCCACCGTTGGCTGGATCGCATCTAAGCTATGTGAGATAGAGAAAGTAGATCCACAAGGTTGGCGGATGCGCTTCCCATGCACTTGATCTACCATAGAATATGCCATGCACATTAGCTTAGCGTCAAAGGAACACCGATGCGACCTCAAAGTTGCTTATGGAAAGAAGCCGTGCAAACGTGTGGTTTGAGTTGCGTGGGTCGTTGTAGACAAAGATACGCCGGTTCGCCGCTAGGTCATAAAGCACACGGGTTTCCAAGTCAAGCGGTCAACAATCATTTGATGATGATGGACTACGGAACACTCACGACGGACCGGACGCCAACAGGCGACGGCAAGCAGAAATCGCGCCGGTCGCTCGTAGCGCACTCGCTCGTACATCGCCAGGACACAGACGAGGAGCGTACTCTCCCCAAGACAACATCTCGCCGTGCAAATTGCAATCGGCGCTTCACTCGTCGTCAATGTCCTCCTCACGGTGGTCAAGACGTACTGCGCTATCAATAGTGGATCGCTCGAAGTCCTTTCGTCGCTAGTGGACTCAATCCTCGACCTTTTGTCGCAAGGCCTCTTCTGGTGGACAGACAGGCACATGCACACACCTCACGAAAGCTACCCTGCCGGCCGCCGTCGGCTCGAGCCCATTGCCGTCATCGTATCGGCGACCCTCATGGGCATGGCGTGTACGACAAAGTTTGCAATGAAGGTGGCTTGCTCACACTACCTTAGCCCTCGAAGTCGTTCAAGAGTCCGTTCAAACTCTGGTCCTGGGTTTGCATGGAACCCTTCCAGACCTCGACATGGGTGTCTTTACAATCTCGATGCTCGGAGTCGCCATTGGAGTGAAACTAATTCCTTGGTTCATGTGTGCCAAAATTGCCCACAGCTCACCGTCGGCTGCGGCTGTCGCGTCGATGGCTTACCTTGCAGCTTTGTAGGATCACCGCAACGATGTATTTAGCAACACCATAGCTCTTGGTACATCGCTGCTGGCGCATACATACGCAACGTTGTGGTACTCGGATCCCGTGGGCGGAATTTGCATTTCGATCTATATTGCGTGGAGCTGGCTCGCGACCGGCCGGGAGCAAGTCGACCGTCTCATTGGCCTACGTATGCACTTCGTTTTACGATTCACCATCGAACGACGTTGGTCTTTTGTAGAGGCCGACAATGAGTTTATTGCCCACCACCCTTGCATGAAGGCAGACATCGTCCGGGCCTACCATTTCGGCAACAACTTTCTAGTAATTGGCATCGTCTGCAGCATCCAGCGACTGACAAGTGATGCTAGGTCGAGCTGGAAGTAATTATGCCCAAGAATATGACCGTGTGTGACTCGCATGACATCAGCCTTGCACTTCAGAAGAAGATCGAAGAGCTCGATGTCGTCGAACGGGCGTTTGTGCATGTCGACTACGAGTCACGCGACTACGATGAACACAAGGATCCAACTGTTCGCCATCTAACTGAGGACTGATCATGGCCAGGCGATTCAGTCCCCATATAATCTTAAATAGCTGAAACTCATGGGACCAATACCAGCATGGAGGTGCTTTGCAGCGAAGGGGGGACGCGTATTGCCAGATCCTAGACGTGGAGACCGTGTAATGAATCAACCGGCGAGGAGTAGTTTACCAAAATGCCCCCCCACCAAACAATAATTCTTCTTTGCTATACGACCATCGACATGCGCTCAGATTCTGCAGCACTGACATCAGCTGCTGGAGACAGATTTGTAGGTGCTGAATTTGCTGTGCAATCAAATTCACCCACCCGACACACAACACGATGGGATACACCCCCCCCGCATCGCCAACCCCTCAAAAGGCGACCATGTATATCTTCCAACACAGGGGTTGTACCAACGCAAGCTGCCTGCACGGCGATGCAGAATCCGAGCCAAGGCATTGACAGGACCTGCAAGCTACCCTAGCCCTTCACACACATTGTCCTCTGCGACAAAGTGCGCAGCACATTGCTGGCTCGTTTTCTCCCAAGGTGATAGACCTGCGACGGCGGCCTGCGAAATTCCGCTGATTGTGCGTATCCGGAGATTGGCAGCGTAACCGGATGACTGCCTTGGGCGTGAGCGTGTCATTTTCACTTCTGCCCCGGACCATGGCTTCGAACGCGACGACGGTGACCCACACGTGGTCGGTGGACCCGACTGAAGTGTCGGGGCTCAAGCTCAAGCTCCCCGGCAACGGCTTTGTGTCCGTCTCGTCGGATGCGACGTCGTTGCGTGTGACGGTCACGGCGTCGACTCAAGCAGCGCTCGACGCGATGGTTCTCGCCACGGACGCGAGTTCGCCGACGTTGACCGTGTCGGCGCCCGGTTTCAAGGCGTCGCCCGAGCTCGAGTTCATCACGCAGGTCCAAGCGCCGCCGGGACTCTTTAACGCCATTGAGTGCGCGGGCACGGGTGACTGCATTGTTGAGCCTGGTGTGCTCTACACGACGGAAGATGTCTCGCTCACGTCGTCGGGTGCTGGCAACTTCCTTGTTGCCACCGACGAGCTTCTTCTGCGTTACGCCAACATTGCGGCGTCTGGCTCGGGCGATTTCCAGTGGACGACAAACCGCTTCGTGGCGCAGCAGGTGAACGTGAACCACCAGGGAACTGGCGCCGTCGCCTTTGAGACTACTTCCGAACTGCTCCCTGGTCAGCTTTCGACGAAGGTCGCGGGCACAGGTAGCGTCTTTTACAAGGGGAATGTTTTCAACGCGCCGACCGTGTTGTCCACAATTTCCGGCGCCGGCAACATCAACTTTTTGCCCACCGGTGTCTGCGGCAACCACACGATCACCAGCACAGGTTCTGGCAACGTCTACGCTGGTGCCATTGCTTGCGAGAACACCGACGTCACGCTTGGCGGCGTCGGCAGCGCACTCGTCGAGGTGTCCAACGTCCTCACGACCACGGTCTCGGGCAAGGGGACAGTCGCTTATGTGAACTCCGCGCCTGCTGTGCTCAATGCCACGTCGGATGCGTCGGCGGCCACCCTCGCGTCGGCCAACGTCGTGAATGCCTTCCAGCTGCACGCCACACCCGAGGAGGTTATCGCAGCCATCGGCACTCCTCGCCCGGTGGTGACCCCGGCGCCAATTGCCACCGATGCCAACGGTGGCCACGCGCTTACCGGTGACACCAACGCAGCCACTGGCGGCTCGGCTTTCAGCTTCCTCTGGTTTTTCCTCATCCTCGCCGTTGTGCTTGCCGCGTCGCTCATTTTCTTGAAGCGCTACATGGACAAGAAGCGCGGTCAGTATGCCCCTGTCAAGTAATTTTGGAACTAATTGTCATGCGCTATGTTGCCATTTCTTATTGCGTTTTAGCTCACAGGAGCGATCTCTTTGCATTGGCATGCACTGAACGCTGTTGCCACAAAACTCTGGACCAAAGTGCTATCGATTTTGGACCCGACGCATGAGCTTTACAAGTTCAACCATCTCCCTCAATCGTATCGATGAGCTCCTAATCAACCGACAGCGCATCAATGCCGCTACAAAAGTAGTTTGCCTTGGCACCCTTGGTTCCCCTAGTCCTTTAAAACCTGACAAAATAGTCGCCAGCTGCTGCATGGTGGCATCTTGAAATCGCTCCCGATCATGAAGCCACATACCCTTGAGCGGAAGCACCGATATCCAGGCGCTTTTGTGCGCAAGTGCGCGATGCCATTCGAATTAGTTCTAGTACCAAGGTCGCCCTTTCCGAACGATCTTGCAGCTTCCAGATCAAGGGGCTCGCAACTGATAATTTTGGGTTCGGATGGCTCGCACCAAGCAGTCGGCCCGAAATTCGACTGGGGGCAAGGCTCCAAGAAAGCAGCTCGCGAATAAAAGCAAACAAGTGCACGCAAAAGCCCGTCACGCTCCAAGGAAGACCCGGTTCCGTCCTCGTGGATACGCTGCCCTGAGCGAAATTCGCAAGTACCAAAAGTCGACCGATCTTCTCATCCGCAGACTGCCCTTTCAGCGACTTGTTCGCGAGATATCTATGGACTACAAAGTTGACCTGCGCTTTCAAAGCACAGCCATGCTGGCCTTGCAGGAAGCATGTGAGGCTTATATTGTTGGACTCTTTGAAGACACCAACTTGTGCGCCATCCACGCCAAGCGTGTCACGATAATGCCCCGCGACGTCCAACTTGCACGCCGTATACGGGGCGAACGTGCTTAGTAGAATTCGATGTATGCTTTACGTACGACATAAGTTCCTGAGGCATTTACAGTACCAGCGCAATTTAAACCACTTGTCCGTAAACTTTTGACGCGGACTGTGCTAAGTTAAAGAGGATCTCGGTCACTCCATCGATCATATCCCCCATCTTTCAAATCCGCCGATCTCTAGGCCACCCGCTGCGTTACGAAAGCTAGCTCGTGATATTGTACTGGAACTTGCCAATTGCGCAGCATGTTGTCTTTTTGTTTGTTTTGTGTTCGTACTTTTCGGGATGTCTCCGTTCTGTAGATCCTCCGCGTCCTCCTTGGACAACAACGCCTCACAACTCTGTCGTTCGGGGCGTCGAACATTCACAGAGCGACCTTTCCGACGCCCTCTGCTAAAACCCACAGACACCAAAGGTCGAGAAAAACAGGTATCTGCAGTGCTGCAAACCTATGAGGAGCTTGTTGCCTCCTCGGCCCGGTCAAGGTGGCGGAGTGCTTCTTTACACGTCGCCTCCAGGGATGCAACAGTGTTTTTGTTTCGTCGCGCAACCGATGCTGTAGTCTTCATTGTAAAATGGGGCCCGTACCTACCAACATGACGGAGTGCAGGAGTGCAGCACTCACCGATCATAGAAATCGTGCTCGGGAATGGCGCTGGTATAACTCTCGTCCACACCGAGGATAGTAGCCGTGAGATGCGCAAAGGTCCGCGCGGCGTCTGCAGCGTTGTATCCGCCACCCCCGAGTAGTAATAGCGGCTTGTCCATTTCTTGCAAAACTTGCAGGCACCAACCGATGCCCGTCGCTGTCAAGTTGAAAGTCCCGAGAGGGTCGCTAGGTTGATATGAACGCCATGACTCCATGGCTGGGGCATACCTGCCGAGAGTGTCGACTCCGCAAACGACGACGGTGTAGGTCGGGTCGACAATGTCCACGACCCGTCCCGCAATGAGTTCAAATACCTCCAAAAACTGCTCGTCGGTGATGCCGTCGTCCAAGGGAACGTTGAGGTTCCAGTATTTGCCAGGGCCGGCGCCGATGCGCGTCGGTGCGCCAGAGTTAGGGAAGAAACCCCGAGCAAACTTGTGGAACGATACAGTGAAGACCCGGGAGCTGTAGTAAAAGGCCGACTCGACACCGTCACCGTGGTGAATGTCAATGTCAAACACTACAACTTTAGCGTCGGGTGACTTTCGAAGTAGCGTTTCCACAGCGAGAACGACGTCATTTACATAGCAAAAGCCGCTCGCTCGGTCCTTCATTGCATGGTGACGCCCGCCACCCCAGTGTATAGCCACGTCAACGCGCCTGTCGGCCCCCGAAAGCAGAGCTGCCGCAGTGATCGACGCGCCAGCCACATAGGTGCAGTACTCGAAAAGTCGTGGAAAGACATACGCATCGTCCGTGAGCCCAAACTCAAGCTCTTCATCGCGGGACAGGGCCTCTGCTGTCTGCAACGCCGCAATGTACCGCGACGAGTGAAACCAGGACAAGTCAGCTACCGTGGCCGGTGTCGGCGCCACGACATGCATATTGCCGAGTAGCCCCAAGTGCTGTAGCAACGAAAACGTCATGCACTCGCGGTCTTGGTGCACGGGGAGCTGTGATGCCGCCAAGGCGTACGCGCTGGAGAAGACAAGTGCGACCGGCGACGCCACTGCCATCCGCCAATTGTTGCTGAGTGATGATTGGCCGACACCAAACGTCACGTTTCGCACGGCACCAAGGTGGAGCTGGCTGTGACCGGGTTGCGATCTCAATTGCAGTTAACACGACGAACGCTGTCGCAATCATGCGTACAAGGCAGCTCTCTCACAGGCAACCGCGCCACGAAGGTGGCACCGTGGCACTTCGCACCGGAATCGAACGCCGCACTCGGCTTCGTTGTCTTGCTATCCTCTCTGCCCATAGGTACACCGTGCCAACATCAACGTGCACTGACGCCTGCGCCGTTGTAAAGGCAGACGCTTCAACTCGTATCTCTGGTTTCCGTTCTAACGCTAGCATAGATTGGGGCATTTCTACTGAAGCCGCATGAATGGCTAATGTGGTAGCACATCATAATCGGGCTCAGCATCACAATATTACGGTCTTTTGACCATCGGTGAGGTAGGTCTTCTAAAGGAGCGACTCTACGCCGGCTTCAAAATCATGACTGAGATTCCCCAGCTTAAGCCTACGTATGTATATCTGTAACTCGACAATTACCTCGCATGTGTACCGCGTTTTGGCTGTAGGAGTTCAATAGATCGCGAATTTCCTGTCGGTCGTTTGCGATTGCCAACATCGCCGGTGTTGTGCTATCCGACTAGCACACAAATATCAAGGAACAGCAGCAAGGAATGAACTCATACAGCATCGAGGAGACTGGGGTTGGCGCCAGCAGCAAGCAGCGTTTTGATCATGAAAATGTTGTCATCAATACTTTCCGAGTGACATCCACTGGCAACCGCCACATGCAGCGGGGTGAGACCAGCCTACGCAGATGACATACAACACGAATGAATGGGGCAGTTGTACCGCGTCCCTTTTGTTAACATCGGCGCCAGCGTCAAGCAGAAGTGTAGCAAGCGTTCCATAGCCACCGCACGAATCGGTATAACACCCTGGCCCGACCGCGATGTGCAGTAGTGTTTGACCATCCTATCAAAGCTCTCGTCAATATGCGTTTGGTTTGGCTTGGCGAACTTCGTTGGTCGTATGTACATCAGCACCAGCGGCAATGAGACGCTTCACGATCTTGTGCCATCCATCGCGAACTGCAAGGTACAGCGGTGTCAGACCGGCCTAATTCATCGTGAGATATTAGATCAGTAGTGAAGCAGCAGCATACCACGCCACGATGGTTGACATCGGCTCCTGCGTTGATGAGAATTTCGACTACTGTCTCGTGGCCTCCGTAGCTTGCGTGGTAGAGAGGTGAACGGCCATCCTACGAGCTTTATGGTATATGCGCTCGCTAGCATGAAATACGTCGTCGCACAAAGAAACATTGCCACCAGAGGCTAGTAGCAAATGTAAAATGCCAGCATGGCCTTGCGAACTTGCGCACGCTACTGGCGTCCATCGAGACTACATAAGATATCAGTGCTGACGGTGAGAAGAAGGCGTACTTCGCTGGTGCAATTCACGTCAGCACCAGATGTGAGCAAGAGCTGTGCAATTTCCTCACGCCCGTTGGTGCATGCGGTGTGCAGAGGTGTGTAGCCACTCTGTTTTATGTTAAACCCCTCAAGCAAGGCAATTGCATTTTACATCGTCGCGACGGCCGACGTCGGCATTAGCATTGAGGAGGATTTGCACCGCCCCTGCGTGCCCGTTCATTACCGCCCAATGTAGAGCCGTTCGTTTGTTCTAGCAAGGTTTAAAGACCAGAAATAAGTTGATTACAGAATGTCGCCCAACATACCTCTGGGTCTTGGTGGTTGATGTTGGCCCCTTTGTTGATGAGGTCGGTCATATTACGCTCGTTACCCCGCCTCGCAGCATTCAATAGTTGCTTTCCAATATCCTAATCTGGGCGTAAGCGTCCTGAGCCTGCACGTGCATCCACCATCTCGCGCTCTTGTGGCTCGTGTGTGATTCCGTTCTGCTGGTGATTGTAGTTTTCAAACAATTGCACAATTGATTGTGACGGGCAAATTTCCCAATATTCCCATTCTCCCCACCATTTTCTAGATGTTCCCTTCCAGATTTCACCCAATCACAGAAAAGGTTCCTTTGACGATGTCCAAGTGGAAAACCCCAAAAGAGATTTACACCAAAGCCATGGTTTAATGTCAAGATAACATCGAGCCCTGGACACCTGGGACCAATACGCGCAGTTTTTCGTGAGGTTGATGTGGAACGCGCTGATATTCCAGCTCCAGGCTTTGGTAAGTCCCTTTTGGGGTTTTCCACTTGGACATCGTCAAAGGAACCTTTTCTGTGATTGGGTGAAATCTGGAATGGGAATATCTAGAAAAAGGTGGGTGAAAGTGAGAATATTGTGGGATTTGCACATCTGTAATTTACTATTTTCAGCCAGTGAAACCATTTTAATTACGCGACTATTCCGCTGTAGCTCAATTTGTCAATGCCCCCCTTGTCGACGCCCGCCATTTCACATGCTTGAAGCGACTGACGAGATCGACCCCGGAAAGACGAGGGTTTTAGGGTATACGAGGTTGACGCGCATTTTCAGTTCCCAATATGCGAAAAATACGTCATATACATTAGAAAGTGACTTATTGCAGGCATGCAATGGCTGTGAAGGCAAGGGCTGAGAGAGCTAGGCCAGTGGGGCTAGCGGCGGCGGCAGTGACGGTCTTGGTGGCTGGTACAAAGATTGACGGGCTCAACGGTCCTGACGCATCGGAGCCAGCTGAAGGCAAGGTGATCGTGCTGTTGTCGAAAGTCGAGTTGTCCGAACCTGCTGGCAGGGTCATCGGCGGTCCGACCAAGCTGCCAAATGCCTGTCCGATTGCAGGAATTCCCGCAGCGATGGGTGTCAAAGTCCAGGCTGAGGTATCGATGCCGCCGATAGAGCACACTGGTGAGATTGTACTGGCGGCAGTCTGGAATGTTGCATAAAGCGCCTTGCAGTTGAGGCTTGCTGTGACCTTCTTGGCCTCAACTTCGGTGGGAACTTTGCCCGAAGTAATCGACGTAAAATCGTAGCCCGAGTCTGTCTTGCAGGCATTAAGATGCAGCGAAATAGCAGGCGACGTCATGGCTCCAGTAATAACATTTATCGAGCAAGGCTCTGCAGCGACTGCGGCGGCAGCAGCGAACGAGAGGACGATGATGGAGTTTTTCATTGTAGCTAATAAATAACTTGTGAGCTAAACGTTTGTTTTGTGGCGCTGTAGCAAGGCTAGAGTTTGTCATTACTCGCACTCGCAAATTAGATATTTTTAAATCTGCTTACATCGTCCTTACCGCAATCAACATATACTGCTCTGCCATAATGGCAGAGAATTACTCTTTCGGCTGTGTTGTGCTAGCCTGCTGGTTGACTACGAATGGAATGACCTGACGTGATTAACCCACGTTCGATAGGGCTCACGATGAGCTGCCCGGTAAAGCTGCCGGCTCTACCCGGCATGTCTTTGTAGGCCTAGTGCTTCAGACATAGGAGGGACTTCAGATATAAACTGAAGCCCCTTCTGTATCTGCAGCAGAAAAAGTTGGTGAGTTCTCAATGGCGATACATTAAATCAGCGTCCATCCCTTCACCAACTTTGCCTTTTTGAATAACGTACAAGCGGCATAGATTAGCTAACGGTCATCCTTCTCAAATGCTTGACTCATTGCTTAAATTGATCGAGTTATGCCTACGTCTTCATCGCGGCCTTGACATCGGTGCTTTCGTGGTCCAGGTGCATCAGTTAGTTGCGAATACCAGCTTTTCTCCTTCGAGTGCAGGTGGTAACCCCTAACGCTGTGCACGAAATACAACCGCAAGAGTACAATGATATACATCACGTCACACTGGGGACAATATATTACGCCATGGCGACATAGTTGGTACTCACAGCCCGCTCCTTCTTGCGACGGCAGCACCCTGAAGTGGGAACCTTCCGGTCGTCCTCCTTCTTTTGCTTCCCAGCAAACTGGTTGAAAATTGTTTCGAGCGACGTCTGCGACACGCTGTACTCGGCGACGTTCAGCGTCACCTTCGCAGCCTCGACCAACTCAAAGATCTGCGCGAGGCTCACGCAGACTTGAAATCGAGCAAACGTCGCTTGGCGCGTCATGACCGCGACGCTACCACTCGACTCGAGGTGCTGCTGCAGCGCATCGAAGTTGTCTTCGACGAGCCACCAGTGCGCCAAGACCGCGACATCGACGAAGCCGTCAGTCTCGAGCATCAAAGCCATGGCCGCGCCCGTGTCGTGTTGCATGTTGATGCGCGCCATACGCTCAGGCTTGCCAAGGTGGGAGCACGCCGACTCCACCTCGGTCCACGTTAGTTGCTGTGCGCCGAGGGTCGTGGCGAGTGCATCAACGGCTGCCGGCGTCGGCAGCCGCTGCTTGATGTCCAGGACCAGACCCGTGCCGAAGCGGTGTTTGAGGTGTTGGATACTACCGAGGCATTCGAGCTGGCCGCCCACCATGATACCGACGCGCGTACACAAGGCCTCGCACTCCTCCATGCTGTGTGTCGTGAGAATCACTGTTGACTCCTGTTGCGTCGTGGATATGTCCGAGATGACGTCCCACATGAAGCGCCGCGACACAGGGTCCATTCCCGTCGAGGGCTCGTCGAGGATGATGATGGGGGGCGATCCGATCATGGCGATTGCCACCGATGTCTTCCGTTTGTTGCCGCCGCTGAGATCGCGGGCGAGTACGTGCTCAAAGGCTGCAAGGTTGAGTTTTTGCAGCAACATTCCGACGCTGACTTTGGCAGATTCCGCATCGAGGCCCCGAAGTGCAGCGTACAATTCCAAGTGTTCGCGCACGGTCATCGTGTCGAAGAGTGCATCGAACTGAGGGCAATATCCCACAAGGCTGCGCGCCTCCGTCTGTTGGCTGTACACGTCGTAGCCTGCGAGATACGCTGCGCCGGCTGATGGCGCCACTTGCCCCATAAGCATCTTGAGCGTCGTGGATTTGCCCGCACCGTTGATCTACACATAGGCCATGACGATATGTCCAATTTGCACATGGGCATCGACGTACCCCAAGGAATCCAAAGCACTCGCCGCGCGGGAGGCCAATCGAGAGATCTTGCACGGCCATGAACCCGTTGTCGTACACCTTTTGTAGGCCACTGGTGAAGACAGCATGGTTGGCAACGGCGCTCTTGTCCGTTGCAACGGTTTGAACGCGGAGCTGCTCGCGACGGACGTCTTCGTCGAGAACCGTCGGGACGGAGGCCTTGGTCGCCGTCGCATGTGCCTTGCGCCGCGACTTGGTCAGTGCGAACTCTAGGACAAGGACGAGCACCGAAAAAACGATGGCCGTAGCAGCAAGGTAGACGATGTCGTTGCCTGCAAGTTTGCCGTCGAATGCATTTTGGCGTTGGAAAACCGTCGAGCCATCCGCAGCGGTTTGTGTGACGTTCTTGGCCGTCGCGATCTCGTTGAGCGCGTGCCCCACGGCAAACAGCGGGAAAATGCGCAACCCCGGCGAGAGGTCGACGTTGGCCAAGCCGACAAGCATCAGGTGCACGATAAAGAGTACAAGCCCCGTGCCGAGATGAAAGAGAATCGCCATGTTCTGGGCCGAAGCATGTTCCTTGAGTGCGAACGACAGCAAATACGTGAGCGGTACCAGAGAAAACCCGAGCAAGCCCACGACGACAACGAGCGCATCGAAAGCGTGGGTCACGGTGGAGGCCGCGTTCTGGAATGCTGTGACACCGAACGCTTGCACCATCGCAAGGGCGAGGACAAAAAGCACGAGGTAAAGGCCCATGTCCCAGACAAAGTTGGCGAGCCAAAAAGCCGAGAGCTTGACGCCGGAAACGAGTTGCTGGTGCTTGGCCGTGAGCTCTTTTTCCTTCACGAGGAAGGCCATGGTAGCGCCTGGAAATACGGCAAAGGCAACGAGGAAGAAAAAGTTGGCGATAATCCCGACGCCTTTGCCCCAGTCGGCCAGGCGCTGCTTGCTCGCGGCCGCCTCGACCTTGGACTGCGGCAGCGGGTACGAGGCCACGGCAAGCTTTACGTCACTCTTTCCTGTGGTCCGACGGATGAGCGCCTGGTCGAGCAGGACCTTGAAAATGGCCCCAGAGTGGTCACCGGAGGAATTCGCGAACACGCTGTAGCTGAAAAGATTGCGGCTGGCGTCGGTCGCAATCAGATACGCGCCCATCTTGTCCGATACGGCTTCGCCCTGAAGTGCCTGCGCAAACCGCAGCGTCATACCCTCGGGGCCCGACGCGTTGAACGGTGGCTTGTAGCTGTAGCCAAACACGTTGGGCGGAGTCATGCTGAAGAGTGGTGAGGTGAACGTTGGTACTTGCGCGACGGAGGCGCCTTCAAAGCCCCCGAAGACGCCGCCGCAGGACTTGTCTGCCATGCAGTAGTAGGCCGCACCGGTTTGACCCGGGTACTGAGCTGTCGAGAGCGCGAGGCGCGGCTCGGCTGCCGTGAGCGTCTTGTAGTAGATGAGCTTCATGATGCCAAAACCCAAAGCGAGCATGATAATGGGCAGAAACACAGCAATCGCCAGGACTTTCTTGTCGCGCTTGGCGGTGTGAAAGCGCTTTTTGAGCAGCGCTTTGCACTGGCTTTGGTAGAGCGACGTGGAGCGAGTACGCTCCGTGGGGCGGCCATCGTCCTCGAGCATCGGCAGCGCAAGGTCCTTGGGCGTCGCATGCGCATGGAGCGCCTGCGTGACCTTGATGAAGACGTCTTCGAGCGTCGTGACTGAGACACCATAAGACGCAAACCCAAGGGACTCGAGCTGCGCGTCAAGCACCCGGAAGAGGCTGGGGAAGTGAGGCGCCTCTTCTGTCAAAAGCTGGAAGGCGACCTCAGCCGCCACATTGGACTGCAGCGTTGCAGTTGGCACAAAGGAGAGCACGATCGACTGGAGACTCGCGACGTCGGCGTCTGGCGTCGCTTTGACGAGCGTGAGCGTGTACCCTGCCCCGAACCGGTTCTTGAGAAAAAGCGACGACCCCGCGCATCGCAGTTGACCTTCGGCCATGATCGCAATTCGATCGCCGAGCACGTCGGCCTCCTCCATGTAGTGCGTCGTGAGGATCATGACGCGGTTGGCACGGTTGCGAAGCAACAAGTCCCTACGCATGTTCGTTAGCAATGCCCCTGAGCATCATGAAATGGACGTACCACATGCTCCGGCGGCTGTATGGGTCCATGCCGGACGACGGCTCGTCGAGGAAGACGACGGAGCTGTTGCCGATGAGCGCAATGCCGACCGAGAGCTTGCGTTTCATGCCCCCTGACAGCGCGCTGCTCTTAACGTCCGCCTTGTCGGTAAGCCCCACCTCCTGCAGCATCGCATCGACGGTCGCGGTGTCATAGTGGCCTTTGACATGGGCGTAAAAGCGCAGGTGCTCGCGAACGGTGAGGTCGTCGTACAGAATGTCGTGTTGGGGGCAGACACCGAGAAACTGTCGCATGGCGCCGAGATCGGTCGAAAGCGACAGTCCGCGCACATGGGCGTCACCTCGCGTCGGGCGCAGCATGCCTGTAAGCATGGAGATGGTAGTCGTTTTGCCCGCCCCGTTGTGACCCAGAAGACATGTGATCTGGCCTTCGTACATGGTGAGGTCGAGGCTGTCGACAGCCACTTTCCCCGTGCCAAACTCCTTGCGTAGTCCACGCACAACGAGTGCTCGGCCATCGGTCTCTTGCTGGCGCAGCGCAGCGTCGACGGGCTCGAGGTTTGGGTCCTCGGTGGTGGACGCTGTCGGCGAGAGCTTCGGCGCCTCATGACTGCGGGTCCAAAATGACGGCAAGCAAGGAAAGTACCAGGGATGACCCGCCCGCAAACACTCGACGTATGCACCCAGAAGCGTGAAGAGGACGGTGTCGACAGCCAGCATGGCCAGACCGGTTCCCACTGTGTACTGCTGGTAGGTAAACTCGTTTGAGAGGGTAACACCTTGGGTGAGGTACTCGCTTTGCATAATCACCTGCATTGTGAACGTGAATGCGATGGGTGGCAGGAGCGATGCAACTGCCTTCAGCCCCGCCGGCGTGGACGCGTTGAAGGCCAGGGAGACACCGGCCAAAATGAGAAAGACGAGCTGCGAAACGTTGGCGCCCATCTTAGCCGTGGCAAACAACGTCGACATGAAGTAGCCCAAGGCAATGGACGCCACGCCAAAGAGCGCGTATAAAAGGAAGAGCACGAGCGGACTGCTGTACGTGAACAGCGTCCAGAGCCCCGCAGCTGTCTGCAGCGCCGCGCTGATGAGGACGAGGAGACCGTAAGTGATGTACCAGGACGCCACAAGCGCGATGGGCGACAGCCCCAACGCTTGCATGTACTCTTTGGCCTTGGTTTCCTTCTCCAGCACAAGGCTGGTCACAAAGCGCCCCACCAAGAGCACAGAAAAGATCATGAACGCCACCGGAAGAAACATGGGCATCGTGGATGACTCACCGCCCATGAACCCCTGCACGGCGAAAGCCCGGCCAGGCATGTCGAGACCAGCACCGAGCACAAATGGCTGCGGCTGCATGCGCAGCGGGGCCAACAGTCGTTCGGTGGTGGTGGTCGGCAAGGCAGTCCAGTTCTTGGTTTCAAGGGCCCGGCGGGGCGAACCTCTTGGCGTCAGAAGGTCCTGCAGAACGTTGCGCCAGAGGTCTTCGTGCGCAGCATCGACGGCGGTCGCTGGTGCTACTGCGCTTGGCATCGTGCAGGTCCCCGTCGTGGTCTGGTTGGCAGCATTCCAATCGGGCTGGCACGTTGCGAATCGCGTGATGAGCGTCTGCAGGGTGAAGAAGCCGCGTTCAACGTACGAACCGCGAGCTGTGCCACTCACAAAAGTACGGAACGGATGGAAGGTTTCCGTGGTTGTGGGCACACCACTCGGGCCGGAGCCGTACTTGTCGAGAGGAAATCGCAGGGAATAGTCCAGCGACACCGGGGCACCGATGGCGGCGCCGCTTGGAACGTCGGAAAACACAATCGCGGCACGTACGATGGGGCTGTACGAGTTGGCATTGAGCGCTGCGCCGTACTCGTCCGTTTGGTTGCCGTAGTTGCTGCCTTGGATGTATGCCTCGAGCGCTGCCTCCGTGGGAAAGAAGGTTACGCTCGAGTCTGTTAGCCCCGGAAGCGTAACGGAGCCATTTGAGACAAGCGGCACGTCAACGGCGGGGTACCAGAGCTTAAGTGCACCGAAGAAGTAGTGTCGCGTGAAGGGCGTGTCGGGTACGATAGCAAGCTGAGGCGGCTTGCATGCCATCGACGTTGGTGTCTTGAAAAGTAAATGATTTTGACACTCGGTCGACAGCAACGCTGAAGCCGTTCTGTAGTCCCACGACGTCTCGGTGATCCAATTGTACAAGAGACTTTGCACCGGTGGCTCGATACTCTTGTGGCCTTGGAAAAGAGACCCGCCGTCATACCCTGCGTCGGTGATACTGACTGCGTTCGGGCCGTCGAAATTGGATTTCAAGGCCGAAAGGAGCAAAAGCATAATCAAGGGCAGCACGACTTCGAAGAAGGTGGCGACTGGGTGGCGCCGCTTGAGCACCCAGTTCTTGCGTAGTAGCGGACCCAAGTGCGTCATTGGAGGCAAATGCGAATATAACGTCACACGAGCCTTAACGCCCTAATTACCATGCATACGAGCATACGATGTTCACCCAATTATGTTGGACACAGGTCCTGTCCGGGGCCTGGCCACGATGATACGCTACGCTAGAGTGACGGTAGGTAGCAAGGAATGCGTGTTGTTGTACAGTTAGTTACTAGCATCTGGCAAAGGCTGCTCATTTTACAATAGCGATACTATAGTACAGTAAACAGAGCTGATTTGCATTATTAGACAGAGCTAATAACATTAAGCAAGGAACGGCGATTTGCATCGATGTGTACATGCTTGTAGGTACCTCGCGCGACATCGAAAGCACCGAAAGGGTCTTCGAAACGTCGAGAAAAGGCACAATGTGAAATATCGTCGCAGATCTCGGAGTGGTCATGTGGTCAATAAATTTGCAATGGCTTACTGTACTGCGAAGAAGGATGCTGCCTCGTTATTCACGTTGAGTAGTTTGCAGTTCATGTGATCACGTTAACGCCAGATGCGGACACACGCCAAACACTTGGCACGGCTACCAACGAGGTAATGTTGTCCACATTTTTGCAGGGAATGTAAGGGATTAAATTAGTCTACTGACACTTGAACAGTAAATTGATTTATGCGAATACAAGTATTATCACCCTTTGAGCGCGTGATCTGGGGCCATTCCACCGATCCATTGCAAATAAAAAGGCAGTCATCTGGTACTGGTTACCGCGCTGCTCGGCTTGAATCTCATTTCATTTTAATGCTAATTAGCATCCTGCACCCCTGTAGACGATGTATTTTTTAAAGCAAGCATGCGAAGTCGGAAGGAAAAGTCGGATACCACCGGTGGAGCCATTTTTTTGTCGGGTGACATGTTTACATTTTTGCAATATGAGTGGTGGCGGCTTCGCAGCAAATTTGACGGCGATACTTCGTTTGTCTCCTTTTGAGACCAGAACACCAGGATGGCGAAATGAAATTGAGGCTGGCCGTCAAAGACACCGAGATCACGTGTCGTTGGTGACGACAGCAGCTCGACCAGACTTTGCCGACCCATCGACAGCGACATAAAGAATTGAATACCGTCGCTGTTCGCAACTTTTGCAAAGCTGTGACTCCAAAGTTGTTGCCACCATCCTATTAGACTACGAAGCCAGAACGCCTGCACTCAATGTACCGCACACTGCAGTTTAACGATACTAGTATTAGTGAGCAGCTGGGATTATGGCGAGAATGGCTCGATGTTGGCTGACTTTGGAGTGCGTATTGCAATCATTTACTTCATGAGTTCCATATTCCAAAGTACAAAGGGCGATGTGTACGCGAGGAATGGACATTGAGACCCAGGCTGGCTATGCGTCGTAAAGACCGCAAGCCGGAACAACCACCAGCCAACCTACCAAGTCATCGCAGACGAGGCATCTACACCTAATCCTGCATCGATGTCCTCCGCCTTCTGCGCACTGATCCGTGACTCCAGCAACATGTCGTGAACCTCCAAGCCAGCAGCAAGAGCATGAGACAAAGTCCAAAAGATCACACGCGTTCGCTAGGTTTGAGCTTAAGTGGCTCTGCTCTCAACCTCACGATCATTGCTATTTGTTGGTGCATTTACCCTTTAGATACGATTTGGAACCTTTTGCGATAAGTTGGAACCATCAGCAACGAGTTTAAAGTTTGTGCACAAGGATTATCGATTAAAAGAGCCCGGTGTACACGACACTAGTAAGCTAGAGGCGACTGGGCGAGAGACGGCCAGCACTAACCCATACAAACTGCACGGTGACGAAAAGGTCACCTTGTAGACTCGGACCGGCGCCAAAGTACTTCGCCATCACAGCGTCTCTGTACGTTCTTGCATCTCCGAGGAGAACCTGTCTGTCGAGCCAAGAGTCGTGAACGACAACGTCAATAATGCATATTAAAACACCCACAAACTTGCGCCTAAGCTCCGAGCATCTAAATGCAGCGGCCAACTTCTTCGATTTCAATCTCGGCGATGCGGCCATTGCGCTTGCGGCGAAGAACCTTGAGCTGGGTACCAGGGGCAAGCAAGCACTCCTTCTCGTGCGGGTACATGGAGAGTACCGAGATGTCCATGGCCGTGCTGCAGCGCACACTGAGCAGCGTGCACGAGCCACCGCAGTTGTTCATGAAAGCGCGCGCGACGTTCTCGTCCGAGGTGCAGCTGCTCACGCCCCACCACGTGATCACCTTGCCTTCCTCGTACTGGTCGAAGAGATCGACACTGATCTAATTCGCAGCATGAATATCAAATGCTAACGACAGCAACTTACTCCGCGCCAGAGCACCTGCGACTTCTGCGGCATGTGGTTCATCGCTTCCATGAAGAGGCGCAAATATTTGAAGTAGCGCTTCACGGCCGACCGGTTCTCCGACCTGCATGGAAGCGTCAATCGGGCTACCGATAAGCTGGTGCGCGTACCGCAGGGCGGAATTGAGTTGCGCGTAGATCCAGTTGCCCGTGTACAAAACGATGGAGCCGTACAAATCCTGGTGCAGCCTCTCAGCATCTGATAGGACTCGAATGGATATACCTTGTCCATAGGCTTTGTGGGCTTGCCGGCATCGCTGGATGCAAGTTCCTGACCGCGCGACTGGCATTGCTTTACAGCGCTCGCAGCGCATATGCCGGCAGCCGCAACGCCAAGGTTCTCCGGCTTGGGCAGGTCCATGAGGCCTTCGATGGGCGCCAGGTGTTGCTCCTCCATGTCGTCAAAGCCCATTCGGAGCCAGAAATCTACGATGCCGTCAATTTCATGCCTCCTCGCGGTTGCAAGGTACCAAGGAGAGCTTCCTTTTCTTCAACGACCGCAATCGTGTTGAGCGGTGGTGGGCGCTGGCGACCCGACAGCGTCGGAATCAACGAGTAGTATTCACCCGAGAGCTGCGCGACCATAGCTGATTTATTTCCCTTGCCGCCAAGCACAGACTTGAGCTGCACGAGAACGTTTTGACCCTTGGCAATCTGCCCCGCTGAGAGCTTGCCCATCGCTGCATCGGCGTCACCGCCACCTGCATTACATGAGGCTTGCACCAGCCGTAGCTAACAGCGTACCTTCGCCAGTTTCAGACGCATCGAGCTCCACGAGCTGGTACTGGTTGTCGTATTTGACGAAGCCATGGCGCTCATTCCATTCGTTTCTGGTTTTGTCGCGGAATTTCTTTTCGAACTGGCCCACTGCCTGCGCGAGGTTGGTGCCAAAGCCTTTGAGGCTTTGCTGGCCGGTTTCACCAAGGCGACCCCAGCGAGTGAAGAGGTGGTACGACTTGTCGTTCGTCGACTGCAGGAGCTGGATAATGTAGAACTTGTTGTTGTTTTGGCCCAAGTTCGATTGCATGAGATCTGTGCTGTAGTCGTCCACGACCTCAAAGTGCGCGCGCGAGGACAAGTGTCGGTCCGGACGGCGACCTGCCCGCCGTTCGCCAGAGGCGGGCTGGACCTCAGCCTTGACTTCAGCCTTGACTTCAGCCTTGACCACGGCCTTGCCCTCGGCCACTTTGGCCTTCTTGACTGGGCTCGTCGGGGTTTTTGCAGCGCGCTTCTTGGAAGGCGGTTTGGCCGCTTCTTCAGCAACCTCTTCCTTGACATTGGAAGCGTCGCCTTGAGGGGTCTGTCCGAGGGCTTGCAGGAGTTGCGCCTCCGTCCAGATCGTCACGCCTTGGGCCGCGGCGGCCTTGGTCTTCTTGCCATCGGTGCCGTCGGCGGCAACGAGAATTGTCGTCTTCTTGGTGACCGTTGAAGAGACGGCACCGCCGTTGGCCACGATCTGCTCAGTCGCTCCAGCGCGCGTCATGCTGGCGAGCTTTCCCGAGAGTGCAACCACTTGACCTTCGAGAGGCGACGTGCCTTCAAGCGCTTTCAACAACTCGTCCTCCATCCAGATCGGTAGACCAGCCGCGACCGCGTCCTTGTATTTCTTGCTGGCATCACCAGCGGACGTCACAAGCAGTGTCGTCGCCTTGGTGATCGACGACGAGACGCTGCCGCCCGCAGCCTCGATGCGCTCCGTAGCCTCCGCCCGCGTCATCGTCGTCAGCTTGCCCGAGAGCGCTACGACCTGGTTCGTTAATGCTGGCATGATGCGCGCTTGGAAAATGAAAATCTGAATGTGTATGCGTTTCACCAGGTCCGGCTTCTGGTATCCGGCACCGACAGTCGCTTCGGAGAAATGGGATACGGTACTTAACTCCTAAAAAAGAACTTGCAATTTGTATGTCCCTTGGTACGGACATTTATCTATGAATGAATTTCCTCGTGAGTGATGGTGGCATTTTGACATGGGGAACTCCCGCTGCCATGTCGCGAGCACTACTGAGGTGCTGTGGCTTCTGCTGGAGGCTCTTCAGCCAGACAGCAGCTTCCGATGCATCTGATTACAACGTAGTATTTCGTAGTGAGTTGTCCAGACCACATATATGTATTCATGTAATTATACATGTGCGTTGGAGAGTTCACAGGGAATCCAACTATGTGACCCTAACAGTCATATCACCACTATTTATACGCATATTTTAGTTGCGCCTTTTGCGTTGATGATAGTTGCAGGCATCTATAAATATGTCGATGCCTTCATTTAAATTGCGCAGTTAGTTGTACATTTCTTTTCATGGGTACTGCAGTAGTACACTTTTGGATACTGTACCACACCGCACACCCTTAAATGAAGCACTTGTGCTGATAGGAACGTTGGCCCCTGGGATATATGGTCATCTCCCGTCGCGTTCCATTTGCTCGTCAACGGGCTTTTTAGCGGCCCCAGTTCGTCCACCATGGCCGACACCTAACCCCGCTCATAGCCGACACCTAACCGGTTGATTAACCGGTTACCATCACTCTCGATAGATTTTGCATGCTCGTTTTCGAACCGAGCATGGCAACCAGCATCTGGGGCATCGGTGCCGTGCCTTGGCCTCCGAGTCTTGGGACCCTATTGCCGCACGGTGCGGCGTTAGCGGGGACACCCTCTATTGTTGCCGAGTCCATGGCGGAGCTGGAGCCTGTGCTGGCCCGAGGAGCGATCTGGACCGCACATGAACCATTCGAGGTAGAGGCTGACTGTGCATATTCCTCATTGCCGGCCTGCATTGGTAAAACTTTCGTTCAAGCTCGTGACCATGCGCGGCTTAGCTCATCGTATGTTGCCTGTGCTGCCATGGAGGCGACCGTCATTGCATCGACTGGGTGGCACGACGCGGCCTGTCGGTACCTCGAGACCCGGTGCAACTTGACAGCTCGCATATGCTCTGAAAAACAAGACGTACCGCAGCAAGCAGGTTGCGCTAAGGTCATGCTATACATTAGATTGTCAACTCCGTGCAACGTGAATTAACTTCAGCCCCGCTCGAGCGTTTGACAGTCCTGTTCTACCACGCGTCATCAACGCCGCTGGCACTTCCACTCGTGCGGCAGCTTGCGACAGAGCTCGACGCGGTCGGCTGCCGCGGCCACGCACTGGCCGTGGTCGGTCATGTCCTTGCGATGGACCCAACGGCAACCGAAATGCGTTCTCAATTCGGGCGAATTCCTTCGTCGCCACTGAACATGTCAACGACCGAATACGCCCAGTTGTGCAGCGCAATCAGTCAGCAGTACGAATTGGGACACCTTCATGAAGCCTACGCACAAGTACGCATCGCTCTTGTCGTTGCTCCCAGCGACATCGCCCAGCTTACCAACGCTGGAGCTATCAGCTTCCAGGTAGCCATGCTCAACCAACTTGGCACCACCGACGAACTGTGTAGCTGGGTCGGGTTCATGAAGCTCTGCATTGGCTCCGTAGCGCTGTGGCGCTAGCGCCTACAGTCGTTCAAGCCTTGAACAACCTCGCTGTCGGTGCCGTTTGTCGCGCTGGCTACCTCATGCTGTCGTAGACAGTTTACGAGGCGCTCGGCGATCGTACTGCAGCCCTCGAATGCTATGACCGCGCCCTTTCGCTGCAACCAGAGTACCCGGAGGCACTGTACAACTATGGCAATGCTTTGCTGAAGGCCGGTGAGGTCAACGCTGTTGTCGACTTGAACTGGCGGACTCTGCCGCTGGCCACCTTCGTGACGACAGACCTGCGGAAGAACCCGCGGGGGCTGCAAGCGCTTGTGAGCCTCCTTCTTGCTGAGCTCCCCGCCGCGGCTGTCGCGTGCGCCCAACGAGTGTTGGCCGCGGACTTTAACGTTGCATTTTCGCAGAACCGAAACCTGCAGGAACTGGCCCGACGGACCGGCAGCTTCGATCGCAGTCTCACGCTTTTTTCTATGGCGCTCACATCGGTGCTGTCCGGATCATCACTCCGCCCCTAAGCAGTGCGTAGGAAGCACCTCCCGCCGAAGTCTACGACCGCGTGGCGCAGTGCATTGAGCAGCCATCGCCCACCTCGGGCAGGCAACTTGTCCACCTTATAGTGCAGTACTTTACGGCTTCGTCATCTGCGCGCCAGGCCGAGCTCGCAGCGAGCCTTCGTCGAAACGTGGCAAATGCACACATTGCTAGCGTTCATGTTCTGGTGGAGTCGGCGGCTGACGTACACCGAGTCGACGAGGCAACGCGCGACCTCCACCCCCGCCACCTCCATATACACGTTCTTGGTCGTCGCCTGCGCTTTCGAGACGCATTCGCTTACGCCAATGCCTTGCCACCGGCCGTTTGGATCGTTGCGAACGCCGACGTGTATTTTGATGCATCGGTAGAACTGCTGCAAACGACCCCGCTGCCGCAACGACACGTCCGCTCCCTCGTTGTGCGAAGCAACACTGAC
>JNBR01000041.1:24868-63740 GCA_002081595.1 Achlya hypogyna
GTCGTGGCGCTCACAAGGTGGGAGATTGGGACAGATGGAAAGCTGGTGTTTTACCCACGAATCGACTCACAAGACGCATGGGTCTTCGCGACGCCGTTGCCGCCTCATCTAGTCCGCGACATGGCGGTGCCGTTGGGCTACCCAAGATCGGACTCACATCTGGCTTATCGACTCGGCAAGTGGAACTATGGTGTGTCCAATTGGGGCCTATTTGTGCGTGCTGTTCACCTGCATGCGACGCAAGAGCGGAGCTACGTCCAAGCCGATACGATTCCAGGACTTGACCGGTACGTTCGGCTACAACTGCTGTTGAACTGAGTTTATTGAGATGTAACTTACGGGAGGTGAACCTCTCTTGTCCTTTGTGGAGGCTCGTGTGGATCAGCGGCGCGAGGCAGCACTCGTGGGTACTTTAATGGTTCGCGTCCTCTCCTCGGCTCGGAGCGCGTGCACGGGGCAGCAGATGGTGCCGTCGGCAGATTTAAGGAGATGGTGGTGGAGATGTAGCCGAGCGAGATGGCCCTGTGTGCCTGGCTGCAGCCGTGCCCAGGCCAGTGGATGACTGGACGAGACTTTCAAGATCGGGTATGGGATGTTTGCCGTATGCGGTTTGTTAAATGGGTACGAGCCTGTACATGGTTGGCACCACAAAATCGATGGCTGTTTATAAAATCGATGGCTGTTAATAGTTTAAGTCGGTTTAAGTTCAACAATTAGGTATACAAGCAATAATGGACGGTTGGGGTTTGAAGCTCCTTGGCACGACCAAAACTAGCAGTGACGTTTCTTGCTGCTGGTCAGCGGTGTCCGCTTTCAAACTAAGGGGTTTGACGACAACTATGACATTTTATTTGACGTAGCAGCAGTTGGCACGCACCACATTCTATAAGCCAAGCTGCAACACTCAGAATTGTGAAATAGTAAGAGTTGCGAACGTATTCATGCAATCGTGGTGCTTTTTGCCGTCGCAAGCCAGAGCCCCATCTGCGGGTAAGTGCTGATCCGAAGCACGGTTGCATGCGGCAAGATCCTAAAGCGACGGTAGACGTACGGAGCAAGGCACCTCTGGTGTGCAAACCGTTGGGCACCGATCCTCCGCGTCGGTGGCAGGATTACGAGGAGTCCTTTGAGAAGGATGGGCAACGAAGCACATTTCTATTGCGACAAATAGATCGGTTTTAACGTCCATCTTGCGCAATGGTGGGGCAGCGTCAGTTTCTGAGCGCACTGTTGAAGGCATCGAAACATTCGCGATTTGGTGGCGACGACACCTACTACTCTCGAACCACTATTATAAGTAGCTTTTGACTCTCAATTGCTTGGTAAGTTTTGTTGGAGTCGTGATCTTCAGGCGTAATTGTTAAACATGGAACAAAATCACCATAAAACGTCGCATTGTTTCGAGCTCCATTTGTCGTACAAGTTGTTTAAACGTTGTTTGACTAATCGCGTAATTCCATTTCACTTCCTTTACTGGAGCACCGATGATTTCTAACGTGAACTCGATTTTAAATGGAGTTTCTTGATTATGTTGATATCACAAGCGATCCATGTCCAGCAGGCCAACCTTTCGGCGGCATATCGTACTGAAGCTTGCTGGTACTGCACCACCTCGCCGAAATCAGAATCCCATACCGTCTTCAGAAGCGTCATCGCTTCGCTTTCATGACGTCGGCGCCGCTGACTGCACATCGCAGATTAATACGAGCGGCGGGCGCTTGAGGCTCGGCGAAGGCGTACCAAAATTGACGTATCGTGCTGGTGCATTTTGTTAAACGTGTAAAATAATCGCTCATTTTACAAGCGCATAAATTGGTCAGTTGTCCCATACTTGCAATGGAGGCTTGATCGTCGTGCCTCTCTCGAACAGGTCGAGCGGCGTGGGCTGCTCGACTACTACAGTGTAGGGACATGTACACGTGCATGGTACTACGTTGCATCTTAGATCCTCTGCTGGTTGGCGACAATTGTGTTTGGTAGGGAGGGTGCTCGGCAGGCTGGTCGCAGGCAGCTCTGTGGTTGCCAACGGCGAGGACCACTGCGACGTCCAGGAAAGGGCTGGGTCCAGTGGGATACACCCCGCAGCCACGTCCAGCACTATCTCCCGCAGCCTTTCGCAGCGACCGACCAGATCTCGCTCGTGGTTTCCTCCCAATTTTGCAGAGCCACAACACCATCCAGTCAAGCAATCACTTGTGCATGCAAAGCGCTTGGTTCGTCATCCGAGCGGGATCAGACCGCCTTCGTCGTACTTTCTTGTGGCTGAAATATTGCTTGTCAGTGTGGCTTCAACTATTTGTGGTCCACATGGGCTCGAAGCACGACCACGGTTGCACCGGTAAAGTACCCCCGACCATAGCAACCTGGCATCACCGCGACCTCAGCACAGCGTTGAACAAAACGAAATTACATTGACATTGGCACCATAAATAGGTATAGGCGGCACCGCTCTAAAGTTCCTCGACGGCTACTACGTCGTCCGTTCCCTTCTTGTCGTCGAGTACACCGATGAGAAAATCGAGGCATACCGAAAGTGGGGGCATGGATGCTAGCGGCAGGTTCGTGAGGGACACCGTTAGCCGTTGCTCTTCTTTGAGCGGCACGACGTCAAAAGCTTCTTCCTTGGGAGCAAGTGCGCTCAGGATTTCATGGCGAATCATGTGCTTGTTGCGAAGTCCGCGCTGACGGCGCGCGAGCTTCTCGCGGTACTTTTGAGCATGTGTCTGTGTTTGGCGCACCGTGCGTGTCTTGACGATGTCAGCGATGTTCTTCCATGGACCCTTGGGGTAGACCTCCATGGCCGCGAGGAAGCGCTCGTGCTCGGCCTTGGTCCAGGCACCTTGGCCCTCGACGGGCTTCCACCCGTTCTCAAAGTCATGGCTCGACACAATTAGCATGGTGATGGAAATTCGTTCACTTGACAGACGCAACGGCAAATTGAGAATGCCAGTGGGCTTGGATCTTGGTCCGCGACACGGCGGGCAAAATGTCTGTAGAAGTCTTTTCCGCGGGCCACATGGTAGTACCAGATGCCGACATGCGACACCCCGCCACGTGGTGAGTGGACTCTATCGAGAAGCTGCGCACGAGGCGTGATGTGGGAAGTACACCATGGGAACAATCGGGGCATTGAAGCCACCAGGGACATCGACCACATCTGGCTTTTTCGTTCGTCAAGGTCATAACTCAAGAACGAACTGGTACTACGAATAATGTCCTCCATCGATCGAGGTCAGTTGGGCTGAGATGTTGGCGGTGCCCTTGCGCTACGATGTATGCTAGCTTTAATGTTGCCCACAGGAAGGAGTACACTATATAAACATTGGATTAACAAGCGTGGGAGGGACCTGTACATATTCAGCTAATATATCACAAATGTGGTCTTGTCTAGCAACGCCAATGATGGGAGCGCTGGTCAATTACCGAGTCAAAAACACGGTGGCGTATCCAAGTCCCCATTGGATGAGCCTCATACTGTTTATGTGTTCCGATATGGCAAGTTCAGTGCCATTGTGGCTGCGCTTTGTGTGCAAGTCCTGTCATTAGAGCTGTTCGTCAGGCTTTAGCATTGTTGGGTTGGGCTCAATCCGAAACGTTTGCACTCGAAGTATTGGAGCTCGTCATACTGGTCAGGCACCTGCAGCTCGGACTTGATTCTACAACCGTCTATCGTCTTTGGTGCGGTTTTCAAAAGGTGGACGTCCGAGAACAAGACGCGCGAAGAAAAGTTTGAGAGGTGTTTCTGTGTGCCAGTCGTCATGTCAAATGTACAGATACAGAACAAATTGATGCTCGACGTGAAGCTTTGTGAAGGTTGCACATCGTAAAGACATTTACGTGCCATGATCAACCACGGTAGTTTACGACTTGGGTTCTTTTAGTAGCGAAGTCACCAGCAATTAACTATAGAAACCAAGAAGGTTTGAGGGTTCATGAGCGTTCTTTTATATCAATACCCCCCGTCGTCGATTGCAGTACTTTCAGTCGCTTAATGCGTCGACGTAGCTGCTTCTTAGAAACCCATTGTTCACACAAATGCATACGAGTCCACTTGAACGTTAATCCCTTTTTATTTAGGTTTTACCCAATCCCCCCACGAACGTGGGACAGTGGAAAAGTAAATGATGTGCGTTGGTCCATGATACCTGACGTGTCAGAGCAACGGGAGCGGTGATTTGTTTGAAGCTGCGAACCCCACTTGGTTTTAGAATAATCAATATGGCGCTGCATATCTCAATGCCGCACCAACTGGCGACGTCATGGCTTGGCGTATTCTGAGTAACATTCATTGAGACGCCTCAACCGATTGGTGCAAGTTGATGGTAAAATGTGTGCAGGCAGAAACACATTACCTTTGGGGATGCCACGGGATGGCTACTCAGCGTATCAAGAAACAGAGACGATGCCACCGCCATGGGTCGAAAAGAGATATTCTAATGGATGCTGTGGCCGGGGCCTGTGGTGATGGGCACCGAGCCTGATATGGTACACCACGGCGCACCTGCCCTGCTTATATCCCCCAATCTCCGCCACATTCGGTGGTATTCGCCAACGCATCACTCGCTGTTATCTTCCAAGTCGTGGACTGCAGATGGCTCTGCCGCAATCGTCGAGGGCCAAGTTGCCGTCCCACGGCTGCGTCTCAGCATCCCATGAGAAACCATGGCAACAGACGCGATACTAAACAGAGTACTAATAGTAGTTTGCTAGTCGCAAGACAATTGATGTCCAGGCCACCGTGGGTTCTTTTTTTTCGTCGCCACCTGCAGCCCTAACCGCCCCATCAAAGCCTCTTCCAGCCGCACAAGCACCCGCAGCCGGTCGCCAGCAACCCGGTTGCCGTCAACGGCGCTGGATCTCGTCGTCTTGTGATGATGCCCGCACCAACAACGAACGACCGCGGCCGTATCGCAATTTCTTCGGGAGTTCAGTTGGACTTGACGATTACGAGCCGACGCGGCGCGTTACTCGCTCTTTCGACTATTGTCCAGCCCTCTCGTCGACGTTTTTTTGGCGCCAAACTCCGCCCGATAGAGCTAGAGCTTCGATCGTCCTGGTGCCGTCTCTGATGCCGCATTTGAACTCATGGAAGGCGCTCGGCCCCCCATGGCTGAGTTCGCTCGTGATCCATCGGATCATGCCAGCCGCCGTGATGATGCTAGTGCGATGCATACCCGAGTCCAAAGCCGCTGGTTGTACAGTGCAGCTGCTGGACGCTTGGTTAGAGCGGCGACTATGGAGCTCTATGGGCCGACAAGGAAGCTGACATGATGAGCGACAAGATGACCAGATTGGTGCAATATTTGCTCCCGAACGCAGCGAGGACAGCTGGCAAATGCTAGTTCGTATCGTTCAACAGCAGGTGCCGCGCTATTCCCACGCACTCGAAAGTGCCCAGATGCTGGGGGGATTCGCGTCTGCCCCCCATACCACCTGACCCGTCCGTGCACGCTGCCGGTCTTTGCCCCCTGCTTGCTAGACACGCAAGAAAGACATTGGTGGTGGCCGCTCGTTGCGCTCAAGTCAACGCACTACAATACAACGACAAAGGCGCTGGATGTAAAACAGCTCATGGATGTTTACGTGGACCGCTCCATGGGCCATCATCGTTGGCTCCTGGACGGGCGATTATCGCCAATAATGAGCGCTTGGACCACGTCCGTGCATGTGGAAATTTGTGCCTTTCGCGGTCGTCGCTGTTTAGAGCGACGACAGCGTCGGTGACTGCTTGAAAAGTCCTTCTTCGTGAGCGGTAGGTATGACTTTGTGTGGGAGCCCGCAGATGTCCCCGAGTATGCTGTGGGCAGTGTTGAGCAGGTAGACGACGGCGTATCGCGCTCCGCTACTATTGTAGTAGTACGTTTGAAACAACACTTGCGGCATTTGGGCCCCACGAGCCAAAAGCCGCGAGCTGATGCCTCCGACTGGAGCAGCCTGAAGAGCACGTCGAGGACACACCTGGGGCAATGGCAGCAGCAACTAATTGTGGTGCAAAGTACTGCAAGTCCTTGGAAAACAATGCGGCGGTTGTTACCGAGCGTTGCGCTACCAGCTCCCCCAGCACCAAGCAGATGTGGCGGATGGTGGCCTCTGCGTCGGCGACGGATGCACCTGGCACCACGTCCAATCATGGGAAGCCCTCGCCATATATCCTGAAGGCGTAGCCGTGCGGACAGGCGAGAACTGGCATATATTTGACGTTGTGGAGCAAGTTGCCTTCGACGACAAACTGGCACACCACTGATGTCAGGCCAGCCAGAAGCAGGGGTCTTTTTCACTGAGTACTCGTTGACAAGCACTCCTTCGAGGCCGCAAAAGCGATTGAAGTTCGCAGGGTCCAACTAAACGAGCAACCGTCATGTTAAACTTGACACGGCCTCACGTTGCGTCAGCGACAACTCAGCCATACAACAAGTAATTACGCTGGAGCATTATACTGCTAGGATGATAGTTTTTACGATGGGCTGTGATTCATTAAGTCGAGTGCCCCACGAGCTGAGCGAAGAGACCGTCAGGTGTCGCAAGCAGCGCGGCCGGCGAGTCAAATTCGGCGACTCCGCCGTCATCGAGGACCAAGATCAGATCGGAATCGAGGACAGTGTGGAGGCGGTGGGCAATTGTGAGGCACGTGCTCGAGCCAAAGACGTCGCGTATGGCACCTTGCACCAGTCGGTCCGTGGTCGGGTCGATGGACGCCGTCGCTTCGTCCATGACGATCACCTTGGCCTGCTTGAGCAGCGCTCGGGCCATGCACAGCAGCTGCCGTTCGCCGACGCTAAAGTTGAGGCCGCGCTCGGCCACGACATCGTCCAGTGACGTCACATTGCCCAAGTGCATGCGCTTGATAGCGGCCCACAACGCGTCGTCGTCATAAAGCTGAAGTGGATCCAAGTTGTACCGGAGGCTACCAGAAAAGAGCACGGGGTCCTGCGGCACGATGGATATGGCATTGCGCAGGCACCGCAGGGGAATTGACGCCGTGTCCACACCATCGATCGTAATGCGGCCACCCTCGACGTCCACAAGGCGCATGAGCGCGACGACAAGGCTCGACTTGCCGGCACCGGTGCGCCCAACGACACCGACTTTGGCCGCCGCCGGCACCGTGAACGAGACGTTTTGCAGCACACGGGGCATGTGCGGCTGGTACCGCAGAGCCACACCTTCAAACGCAACGGCGCCCGCAGTCGGCCATGGGAACGCGAGGGCGTCGGTGCTAGCATTACCCTCGACGGGTAGCCGCGTGTAGGTTTCCATCCGTTCGACGGCGATCATTTGTGTCTGCAGGTTGCTGTAGTTGGTGACGCTTTGGGTCATGTACTTCGTCATTGTGAACGCGTACGAGAGCGAGACGCCCGCGAGACCAGCAAACATGGCATCGGCTCCCGCACTGTGCTGCCACACGGCGCATAGACCGGCGAAGGAGGCAACGATGGTGCCCGCGATCTCAAGCCGCAGCGTGAGCCAGCAGTTGACGCTATAGTTGAGCCAGAGCGCCTGCACGTTGCGGTTCACCAGCGCCTCAAAGCGCGCGGCAAACGCGGGACTGGCGCCGGCGGCGCGGATCGTGCTCAGTCCTTCGAGCGCCTCGCCAAAGAGCGAGAGTACGGGCGACTTGGACATGGACTCTAGTCGCTGGAGTTCCCGCGACGTCTGCAGGTAGTACCGCTGACAGGCCAAGTACGCATAGCCGGTGGGCAGCAAGATGAGCGCGAAGAGCGGGGTCACGCCGACGATCGTACCGACCGTGAAGACCACGGTGATCGCCGTCACAAGAAGCGAACTCCAAGTCGCTGGGAGGCTTTCGTCCGCGGTGTACACATCGGCGGAGAACCGGTTGGCCAGACGCCCTTGCGGTGTCGTCTCGAAGAAGACCATGGGTGCCGCCACTACGCGCAGAAGCATCGAGCGAAACAATGTTTGGCTGCCGCGGACGCTGGCAAGGTACAGCACCACGGCACGCATGAAGATACACACCACGTAGCCGAGCTGTAGCGCCACAAAGATGCCAAGGTACAGCTGCAGGGTGTCGGGCGAGACGTGTTCTGACCAGTACGAAAGCCACACGGTGCCTGCAACGCTCACAGCTTCGGCGGCCACGTACACTGCCAAGACAAACGCGACAGTCGGCCAGCCCCCACAGGCGCGCAGCCACACACCGTAGACTGATGCTGTCACCTGGCCCCGCGTTCGGTCTTCGTCCTTGATGAGTTTAGTAGACGTCACGGGCTCGGGCAGCGGCGCCACCTCTGGTACCGCCACTGTTGGCCCTTCCACTGGTGGTGCACCGCTGGTGGCGAGCATTTGGGCCACATACGGGTGGGAGGTCATGGCCACAAACGCGCCAACCACAGTCGTTCCCTCGTCGAGAACCACGACGCTGTCAGCAACCTGCACAGCTGAGACGGCGTTTGTTGTGAGGAGCACGACCTTGCTGCGGAGTGCCCGAAGAAGGCACTCGCGCACAATGCGGGCACCGACGTGAGCGTCGACGGCGGCAAGGACGTCGTCAAGGAGGTAGACATCGGCGTCGGCGTAGACGGCTCGGGCGAGAGCCACGCGCGTCTTCTGCCCTCCGCTGAGGTTGATGCCCTTTTCTCCAATCTCCGTCGCATCTCCGTGGGCCAAAAGCGCGAGGTCGGTTTGGAGGCACGCGACATCAACAGCCTTCGAGTACCGGGCGTGGTCGTACGGGAGGCCGAAAAGAATGTTGTCGCGGACGGATGCGTTCAGTATAAATGGCTGCTGGGCCACGTACGCGAGTGAGCCTTTCTGCGATACCGCGCCAGCGATGCAAGTGGTTTCACCCAGTACGCTCCGGAGGAATGACGTCTTGCCTGCGCCGGTGGCACCGACGATGGCCACGAGGCCTGGCTGGGCAACTGCGAGCGACACATCGCGCAAGAGCGGCACCGAAGCCCCGGGGATCTGCAGCGTGGCTTCCGTCCAAGACACCCCCGGTGAGATGAGCTCGCCTTCAGAGACGACAGTGCGATCGGGTTGCATCAGGTACGCACGCAGCCGATCAAGACTGATCTGCGCTTCGAGGATGGCGTTGACCATGTCGGGCAGCTTGAGCAGCGGCAAGCGCAGGATATTGAAGAGGGCGAGACTGGTGAGCGCCGTGCCGACGTCCAAATCGTGGCCCAGGAGTACATACAGACCGAAGGAAGCGACAGCTGTAAAGGCCGGGAGGCCGTTGGCCATGGCGTTGGACACGGCGCGTGTACGTAGATAAGTCGTGAGCTGCTGGAGTTCAGACGCACGGCGGTTCTGGATGCGCGCGACGAAGCTATCTTCCCACGCCTGGCACTTGACGACTTTGATCCCACCAAAGAGCTCGTTGGTGAGCTTGGTCCGGTCGTCTTTGAGGTACATGACGCGCTTTTGGATGCCCTTCATGAATTTGGTGAGACGAAGCGTCAGTGGGATGTAGAGCAAGATGACCCCGATGCCAGCGAGGAACGAAACACCGATTTCGCTCCAGAGCAAGCACGATGAAAGTATGATCAGGTATGGCACGACCCAAATCGAGTGGAGGTCGACGGTGAGCTTTTGGACACGCGTGGCGTCGACGGACATGAGATTCGTCACTTGACCTGACGAGCGCGCGGCATCTGGCGCGATCTCGAGCGACTTGCGGAAGAGCGCGGCTTGGACAGCGCTGCGAAAACACATGCCAACTTCGCTCGCAAGGTACGTGTACTGCCGAATGCACAGCGATTGTACCACGCCCGACACGAAGATGATGGCGACAAGAATGTACCCATCGGCAGCCGGCGCGCTCGGGTCGTTGAGGAAAGCGATCATGGCCTTAAGTACAAGTGGTGCTGTGAACAGCAGCGTTGCACGAATGCCTCGTAGCACGCCAGCAAGGACGAAACGCCAGCCAAAGGCACCAAAGAGCGCCCACAACAAGCTTGGCGACGCCTCCACAGCGCGCTTGGCTGCCCACTGAGTGAGAAATCGATCCCCAACGACCCGCGCATCGTGAGCCGTATCAATCGCAAAAAGGTCGTCTGCTTCGAGCGTTTTGGTTGCGCCTAGCGCCAGAAGCGGATCGAGCCACGAGAAACTAAGCGCCGAGAGGCAGCCCTGGCGGACGACAAGCGGGCCCTTGGGTGCGCCGCCCAGCAGCGGCGATGTGTCCCTGGCCATTCGTATCCTCCTCCAGCGACCGTCGCTCAAAAGGCAATGTCATGTGATATTCGAAGCCGACATTCATTCCGACAAAATCGGTCCAGCAAAGAACCGCCTGTCTACCAGATAGTTTCATTTGAGGTTTGTATACCGCTGTCATCTCTTAAGGTTTGTATACAGTCGTCCCCCTACAGGCCAAGGCGGTCACCACTCGATTCACCGAACTACTGCTCCCACCGACACCACTCCGACCCATTGCGCAATCGCACCTGGTAGCTGCCTCGTGTAGCAAATGGCAGGGTCTGTCGTTTTAGTCGAAAGCCAACCAACGCAAAGTCTTATAGAGGCGAACGGACCTTACACCTCGTCATGCTCTTGTAGCTCGAGCATGGCGCGGAGCTGCGCGAGCGGTGGGTGGATCTCGTAGCCTGGAGGCGGGCGCTCGTCCATGGCAGCTTCAAGCACGCTCTGCAAGTAGTCGCCGGGCTCCGTTCCAAAGAGCTCCCCTGCCACATACGCGAGCGTGTCGTCGGAGGCTGGTGCGGCATGCTGCCGAACCTTGTGCAGCACCTACGCGGACGTAAGAGGGGACCAGATGGTCTCCGCTACCTGCTGGGCCTCAGGCGAAAGGAGAGTCTGCTGCAGCTGCAGCAAGCGCCGGGTGACATGCTGCACCGTCGCGACGGCACCGTCGTGGACGTCAGGTTGCGCTTTGATCCAGCGCCACGCGCTTGTATAGTACTCGATGGCGCGTACGGGGTCGTCGAGGGCCGTTGCGCAGTCTCCCAAGAGCACGAACGACGCAAGGAGGTCGTCGCCCGCGTCCTGGCGAAGCCCATGTGCCTTGAGCGCCGTCGTATACGCTGGCTGGGCAGCCTGCATCACCAAGAGCAGCTGAGCTATGGCACTGCAGCAGTCAGCGCGACAACCCACAAGGTGGCGAAACGGAGCTAGCTCGTAGATCTCGAGGCTATCTTCGTACAAGCTCAGCGCTTCTTCATGGCTACCGACGTGCGCCAGGATGCCCGCTTGCTTGGTGCGCACCTCCGCGAACGGAATGCTCTTCCGGCCATAGCTTTCCTTGACAACGCCCAGACACGGATCAAGCGCGGCCAGCGCAGGATACCATTCGGCACGGTCGAGCCACACGTCGACGCCCGTCATGTACACGTCAAAGAGGTAGACGTGGTGCGCCCCGAGGTGCCATGTCGCCGCGGCCACGGCCCGCCCGAGGTGCGCGCCGATGCTTTGCTCGTCACCCTTGAGGTGCGCCAGCTTTGTCGCAACGACGTGAGCTTTGGCCAGGCTAGCGTGCCAGCGGGGACCGTCCTCAAGCGCCAGCTGGGCAAACGTCTCGGCGCCTGCCCTGTCCGCCAGTTGCACTGAAAGCTCGGCAGCACAGGCCAGCAAGTGGCACCACTGCACTCGACAACCATCCGTCGGGTTGGCTTGCTCGACAGCAAGCCCAAGCTTGACGTTGGTCACGGCCTCTGCCAGTCGGCCCTCGGCCACAAGGGCGTCCGTCGTTTCCAGTAGTGCCAGCGCAGTTGCTGTCGTCGGCGCCAGCAGAGTCGTCGTTGGCGTCAAGGCTAGTAGGTGGTGCGCCCGGAACGGCCCCGGGGTGTCGCTGACCACCGCTACATGGTGCAGCGATAGCGTCGCTGAGACGTGGAAGCACAGCGCATGGAACACCTGGGGGAGGTGCAAGTCCCCATGAGCTGGCGCGGTTGCAAGGCCAAACTTGGCGCCAAGCGTCGGGAAGAGCTCAGCCGCGAAGAACGCGACGCTATCGCTCGAGGTGCCGCACACTAGATTCACAAGGTCGAGCACGACGGCCTTGGGCTGCGCAGCGCCCCGCAGCATGCTGCGCAGAAGTACCTTGGCGGTCCGCGCCACCATCTCCGTCAGTAGAAGCCGCCGCACGTGCTGCAAGCCCGCGAGCTCGTACAGCCGCCCAAGGAGACGCATGTTGATGCCATCACCGTGGAGTAACTTGGTGAGCGCGCCGGCATCGACGACATGGAAGTACTCGTTGGTTTCAAGTCGCGCGACAGCAGCTGGCACCACGCTTGTCAGCAGGTGCTGACTCGCCGCCGCCGTGTCGGCCAGCGGCGCCGTCGGGAATTGCTTGAGGTATTCGGGGCGGAGTTGCCGCAGCGCCTTGTCCGTCCCGCACAGGTGCCGGAGTCGGAGCCACACAAAGCGCTGGCGTGCAACTACGAGAAGTTGCGTTGCCGGTGGAAGCGCGCTTGCCAAGTCTTGCGCCTCAGCGGCCGACGGACAAGCATTGAGGTGGCGAAGTACAGCCATAGTCGGCGCGGCAAACGCGACTGGCACAGGGCCAAAAGGCGGCAGCGGTGCGACCTCTGGGGCGGTCAAATCGCCAACAATCCACGCGCGCGCACCGCGGTAGTCGACAAGGCACTGCAGCGGTATCGAAAGCGTTTCGGAAACTGCACTAGGCAGCAACTCCAATGCGTGTGCCACAGCTCGGCTCGCGCGGAGGTCGTCGCCCAGTGTCTTCCAGACTTCGGCAGTCGGCGCTCGCCAGAGAAAGCAGCACAGCCCGTTGGCCACGTAGAGCTCGTAGCCCGGAGTCGCGCCACCGTTGTAGCCAAACCACGTCGCACGGTCACCGGTGTCTGTGGTGATACTCTGGGACTCAAGTGCGGCCTTGAAGCCGACGTCAGGCGTGTCCAGCAACTGCGTTACGAGTGCTTCTGCCGCCAACCGGAACTCCTTGACCAGCTGCGCAACGTACAGCCCCTTGGCCGAGACCGACAGCTCGGTCGACGCGAGGAAGCTCCAGTACTGATCGTTCCAGTTCGGCGATGGAACCAGCGGTGCTGGGGGCGGGCGCGGAAGCGTCTTTACCTTGACCACCGCGGGCTCAGCCGGGGGACTCGCGGGCGGAGCCTCTTGCTGCGGCTCAGGCGGCGGCGTGTCGGTCACCCACTCGAACGACGATACCCAGTCGAGAAAGTCGACCTGCGATATCTTCCCTGAGGCACCTGTCATGGGTCGCGCGAAGGAAAGCGCCAGGTACCAGTGAGGTGTGGATCAAGGCTCTGTTGGACTTCCCCGTAGGCGGCAGTGTCGCCGGACCAGCTGATGTGCGGTGGAGATGTAAAGATGCAACAAGGAATCGATGGAGTCAAGGTACGTAGCGAGGTAGAAGGATATCATTTCAAGCAGCAGACGAAGCTTGGAGCTGTCGATCTTTCCCGCGCCTTTGACATCAAGCTGCGAGGTTGACGGGGGTACATCGAGCCTCGAGGCGAGGACGACAGCGTACCTTCTTGAAGGCCGCTTGCGCCTCGCTGCGGCGTTTGTCGCCATCTGTCTCGGGCGCGTTGTGCTGCGGGTACATCATTTGCTTCACAGTACGTTGGTGAGCTCAACGAAAATGGAGTCGTACATGAATGGCCGAAACCCACTCCACGAGCTCGCGTTCGTTTGCACACGCAAATGTCTTAGTCACGGACTTTCCCACAATGTAAATGACGATTGCATGGATGTCGGTACCTGGTTCTTGGCAACGAGCTGGAAGCAATGCTTTCGACGCAGGCGACTCTGTACGTCATGAGTCATTGCCACAATGGGAAGGTACCTCAGCGGGTGCCGCTACAGCCACAAGCGTGTAGTCATGCAAGAGGAGCACCTTGCTGGCCTTCGTACGGTAGAGCGCGAACGCAGATTGATCAACCACCTGCGACTTAAGCGTGACCAGCTACGTGGTGCCTTGGCATACCATGGGATACCATCGCAGCGCGTGCGCGTCGAGGTGCACCCACTTGTCGCTCCACTTGGTCCGGAAGAAGTTCTGCGAATGCTACGAGCGGCATCGGCGACGCCCATCGATGGCCCATGACCCACCTTGGCGAGCTTCCCCGACTTCATGCTGGCGTTTCGCAAATGGTGCGATCTTTTCATGAACCAACCGACTCGCCAAAATCTAACCGGTTATTCGTAACCGGCATGTTAACCTTCGAGTCGTATAACCGGTTGCACAGGAGTTATATTATCTTTGTACTGTGCTACGTAGTATTATAACAATCGCACCACGCCCAAATCGTGATTTTAGGCATCCGCGAGCTTGAAGGTCATGCTTCGCAAGCATTCACACATCATTAGCAGCCCAGCAGCATCCACTGAGAAGAGTAAAATCATATTCAATAAGTGAAAGGCACGCCCATCCTTTTCTTACCGGTCTTGACTTCGTACGCACAGGGCGACCGCACACGTGCACTGTTTGGCACTCGGAGCGATGCACTTAATGTTTTCAATGACGGTGTATTTCAATAACATCTAAATGATGTATCGACTGTTGGTTGTATCTAGTCGGACTCAGAACGCTTCGCTTTCTTTGGTCCCTCGCAGTCATTGTTACCCTTGTATGCCGCAACTTGCCGGAGAGCGATCGCTATCGCCTCACAGTCATCGAGGCCATCTGTGATGGCCTTGCACAAAGGGTGCACAACGGTGTCCATGAATTTCTGGTTTTGACGCCGGAGCTGCACAGCGGCGGTAAGACACTCAAGCCATTTGTCTTTATAGCCTTCTTCCTTGAGGCTGGTGAAGAGGTGTAAAGCCGCGATACTCATGTCACGCCACGAAGTGTAGGTCTCATCCGCTTCATCATCATAGCACCATCGCGAAAGCAGCTCAATGGCAAGGTTGCACACCCGTGCCTTCTCGTGCGAGGAGAGCTCAACGTCAACCGATGTGAGTTCCACGAGGGCCTCAACGAAGCACTGCGAGCATTTATCGGCGTTGCGTGAGAGAGCGGCATGGAGGTTCCCTGCCCGCGCAGCGATGACAAATGTATCTGCATTTAGCTCAAGGCCATTCTTGTTTGAGGCTGAATCTACCGGTAAGACCGCCGGACTGTTTGGCATGCGCGCTGTTTGTGTGGTTGGGAAAACAATACTAAAGTTGTAAGTTGTGGTCATCCAGAGTGACAGGTTCGTATCAAGGCGCAGTTTAACTTGATGAAACATGATAAATTATCATGTTCAATATTATCCATGATAATATTGGTATCCGGATATGCATCATGCTTTCGATATCAAGCGCCGGCAACACATGTGTATGACGTACGAGCACAATAGTCACAATAGAGGGGGTACGTGGTGGCACCGACTTGATGTGCAAACGAGGCGACGTTTGAGCATGATTTTTGTGTGGCCTCGCAACCCGCCTGTAGCGTGATGCTTGCACGTTGCGAACGCATTTCATGATACTTCAGTTCGCGAAATACCAACTACGCAGTGCCTATACATTCCCATCCAACACATTTTGGACACAAAGTTTCCCTTTGTAAGCACTCAATTTGTTCGTTCTGATTGGTTGTGGGCTTTAAAAGGACGAGCCAGTTGCATTTTGTGTACTAGGCAAATTGGATCAGAGCTTGTTTGAGTTTTGACTCGTCGGCGAGCTTCCTGTATCTCGACCAACGGGCATCCAAACAGCACTTGGCAAGGCAGATTTTTTAATATTCACTTTCCTAAATTGCTTTGCAACTGCTGTACCAGGAACAGCGGTCATTTTACAACTTGAAACTTGCCTTGCTCCAGAGGGACGGCGAGTCAATAAAATCGAAATCCGTGCGAATGCCCAAGCCGACTGAGCGCGTTTTTCTAAATTAACTTTAAACTTTAGTTCCATTTCGTTGCGTGGCTATGAAAGTACATGCGAATGTAGTATCTGGAAATATGGAAGAAATGGTCAACATCGAGCACATTCCTTGCCTTCGCACTTCACTGTGAACCGATCATTTTCATTTTCGCCATGCTTCGCTCCATCCGATCAACACTCGCGAGCCGATTGATCAACACCTCGTGTCATCCATGTAAGCCGCGCATAAGGCATGCAGCTCACGATGATTAGCTACCTCGGTGCTTGAACTCCACTCGCACGGTGAGTACATGGCGTGGGTTGCGGCACCGGCGCCAAAGCGTGTGGTTCATTTCACTGCGCCGTGGAGTGGTCCCTGCACGATATTGACTTCTACCATTGCCGATCTCTGGTATGGTCCAGTCCCGATGTGTCTAAACGGTTATTCAGCCAGGCACACCCAGAAATTGAGTTTGCTCGGGTGGATGTCGACGCTCTGGACGGTACGGCAGTTGCCGCCGGAGTTCACGTACGGGATCTCAACTTTGCTGCTGGCTGATTAGTACCCTGAGTAGGACTTGCCGACTGTCCAATTCTACGCCAACGGAAAGGTGCAATCGTCCCTCGAGGTAATCATATCCATAATCAAGGCGTTTGCTGATGCAACGATAAAAGTTCACAGGCATGCGCACGGACCAACTCCAATCGAAGGTGGACGCGCTATCCCAGTTGTAGCCTACAACGAGCGCAATTCATGTCATCCGTTAATCCATCTGTATATATACATCTTATGCGGGATTCCGCTGTTACCACATCTGCGATCCTGATGCGCGTGATTTTCGGCTCCTGTCGAGTCCCAAAGTAGTGACGTAGCGTCGAGAAAGGATTGAGTTTTAAACGTGTCATTCAAAGGTGACTTATAATATCACTTTCGAGCGATCGCTAAGAAACCATCACTGTAGTTGACCTTGGATGGAATATGTAAGTTGTGCTCATGGTGGCCATTGAGTCCATGAGCTTGGGGCTTTGCGCATTAGCTGCCGACTGAGCACAAACCGCCCTGTTTGCTCACCTCCCCCTACTGCATGCCGTTCGTTTGACCACAGCGCCTTATCGCAATAGTTCTCCTAGCAATTCTAGTAAAAAACAAAGCAGTCGTGCAACCTCGGCACAATTACCGACATGTGCACAAGTTAAAAATGGAACATTTCCAGTTTGACGCGATATCCGCGGTCCGATCTCGTGTTCGGCCGCTTGGCAAGGACATTGCAAGGCATTTGCAGCTTGTGTATCGTAGTTTATGCGCGATTTGATATCAATGGCTGCTTGGTCATCCCATCTTGTCGTCCCGCACTGCTGATAGAGTCACAAAAGCTACTGAGGTTGTGCACCTGGTAGTTGTGCCTCGGATTGTTTTCGGCATATGCCGAATATAATTCTCACAAGAGTTCGGTGTCAAAACAATTATATTTCCGTTTGGCACGAAGCCATACAAATTGCAAGGCATGATTTAGTGCATTTATTTTAATACTTGAAAAGAAATATTGATGGATTTTTGAGGGAAAATTTGCGGAAATAAATTATTTTTGGTGCCGAATCCCAGCAAAGTGCGACGGCTGGCGGCGCCGTGGGCCACGGATTGGAGCATTAACAATTGGACTTGAGCGATGCAACGCTTCCTGCAGCTCAGCGCCGACGAGGCCACCAAGGCGCTCCGCCCTACGCTTGTTAAGGGCCGCTGGATCAAGCCGATGCTGTCGCTGCGTCAGCAGGCCAACGTGAAGAAGGTAGCCATCGCCAACGGCACGGTGGGCACGTGGACGGCTGGCACCGGCGGGTGGCTCCCTGCCTGGGACCTCCCCAAGCAGCACAACGTCATGCGTACGCCCAAGGGCCACGCCAACGAACGTCGCGAAGCCGATCGCGTCAAGAAGATTCAGACGGCGATGGCGGGTATGGACAAGAAGATCGAGGAACACAGAGCGGCGCTCCTCAAGGCCAAGCCCATCAAGGGTCTCGAGAAGTGGCTCAACGAGACGCAGAGCTATTAAATTGCGGGTTAGAATACAGCTACGATTCCATGGCCGTAAAGTCCACCACCTCGCCGTCCGTCTCCTCGGGCGACCGGACGTGCTGAAAGGTTTTGATCACGCCGTCCATTTCAGCAATGAGGCGAAGCGGGTTGGCCGTGCCAAAGTCGAGCACATCCTTCATCACCATGGGAAAGGCGGCATCTGCGCAGGCCTTGGTCTGCCATTCGGACAGAAGTTTGACGACCATCGACACATACAACTGCTCCTCATGAGCTTTGGCCTGGCATGGCGCCCGTACCTGGTTCATGCCGGCGGCCACATCTCGGTGCTTATTGCACACAGGGATGAGCACTCCAGAGCGCAGCGCTAGCATCGAATGCAGCGTCATGTTGATGAGCACGCACATCATGGGAAAGTGGTACTCTTCGTGCTTGGAGGCGAAATGGAACTTGGCTAAGATGTGCGCATTGTCAAGGAAGTATTAAAAGCCTCCCGCAAGCATCAAGACACGACGGGAAAAGGATATCTCCTTGTGGTTCTCGATGAGGTAGAGCACTTGCAGCAGCGACAACATGCCCGCCCCGCGAAGGTCTGTCGCTGGGTCGTTGCCCTGGAAGCCGAGCACTTCCCAATGCGATCCCGTCAACGGGCACTCGTTTCGACAGTGCGTCACCTGGAACCATCAGCGCCACGCCGCCACCAGCTGTCGTACCTTCTGGTACACGGTCTGCAGCACGCGGTAGTGCTCGGGAATGGTGCTGTTAAAGCTGCACATCGCGATACAGAACACCAGCTCTCGCTGCACCGAGGCTGTCGGGAACGCAAGCATGGGACCGCGGAAGCAAGCAAAGCAGCCGGTGCGTCCCGAGTCGTCTGCGACGACTATGGCCTCACGGTAGCCAAGGCAGTACGGCGCCTCGGCAAAGTGGTTGTACGCTTCATTCCAGGTAATGGGCACGAAGGCAGCCGACGGTCGGGACTCGTGGAACGTCTGGAGATTGGCCCACTCGGCCTCCTGCGCTTGTTCTTGCTGCCGCCGAGCCAGCTCTTCCGCCCGCTCTCGGTCGTCTTCGGCGTCCATGGCATCTTCGTCTTCTTCGGCGATGACGCGATGGTTCTCATTTGATGCATTTGCCACAGGTGCCGTGGCCTGCGCCACCTCTTGATCGCCGAGCCCTCGCTTGTACATGTCGTGCATCTACGTAGAGCTTGCATCCGAAGGTGGAATCGGACGGCCGCGTACCTCGGCTAGCACGGTGGCGCCGTCGGTCGCTGGCTCTGCCTCGAGCCTCGTCACCGAGGATCGAATATGGTTCCGTTCAGCGATCGTAGCATCCTGCATCTGCCGCAGGAGTTCTCTCTGGGAAGCTTCTTCCTTGGCCTGTATCTCCCGTCGTGCTTTGTCGATGTCAATCGGCGCTTGCTGCAACTCGACGACTTCAAAGTCGTCGGCGCCGCTTTCGTCACGCGCAGTCTTGGCCGAGAACAAGGGCACGTCTGGCTCGTCGAACCCTTCGCCGATAGAATACGCCGCCGTTGCAGTTGCCGTCGGCCGACGTACTTTCTCGTACGCAATGCCAAAGCAGTCAGCGGGCGACTTGAGCTCGGGCTCGTCAAAGGACGAGAACGCAGTCGGCACGGCGTCGACAGTCTCCGTGACTGCCACAGCCATCGCGTCGGCAAGCGCATTCGCCGCTGGGGCTACCTTCGATAACGAAATAGTCTGCGCGATCTCGGCGTTCACTTCAAGCTCCTCATCGTCGTCGTCTCGTCGCCGAAGGTTAAGCGGCGCCGGTGCCGGCGGCAACTCCTACGAAACACCTCAGCAGCCGGGCCAGTGCTGGCTGTCACCTCGTCGTCGGACTCCGAGTCGCTGTCCTGGCCCGGGTTGAGCGAGCCCTCGTAGGCTCGCGCTGGAGCGTCGAGAGCTCTCACGGGTGCCGGTGGGGGCGATACATTGCCTTCGTCATCCTGCAGCTCGAACGCCTCTACTGTTTCGACACCGACAGGTGCAGCGTCGTCCCCCATCGGATTTGGGTCGCCATTGGTGCCGGCCTCTTCACTGCTGCCTTCAGAGCGCGCCTCGGCGAGGTCTTCTGTCAGGCTGTCGACCGTCGCTTCCACTGCAACCGATTCGGCTTCTGTTATTACCTCGAAAGAAGCATCTTCGGGGTGCGACTCTTGAGCACGAGGAACGCCTTCGTCCAACGCGTCTTCGATCGGCGGCTCGGAGGTATCGCCGGCATCAGCGTTGTCTAGATCGTTGTCGTCGGAGTCGAACGGCTCCTGCTCAAGCGGAGAGACGGCTGAGTCTTCCGCTCCTGTTGCCTCAGCCACCGCCATTTCTGCAGATGCATCGTCTTGGTCGACCCAAGGTGTGATACCAGTGACGCCGCTTTCGTCGGTGTCGTTTGCATCGCCGGTGGCGGCAGGGATGCCGTCGGTGGCGACTGTATCATCATAGTCGAAGGCATCGCTGGCAGAAACAGCGTCGTCAAAAGGAATGCTATCGTCAGCGACGTCAAATGAGGGGTCGGTAGTGACGCTGTCATTAGCAGTGAATGTATCGTTGGCGGCAGCGGTGTCGTCGGCAGCAGCGGTGTCGTCGGCAGCGGCAATATCGTCGACAGCGCCAATATCGTCGGTGATGGTGGCGTCGTCCGCGCCGTCTGCATCCGTGATGTTGTCAGCGTCAACGATGTCGTTGCCACCGACAGAGTCTTCACCTGCGACTGCATTTTCGGCTGCGACAGGATCTTCGGTAGTGACCACGTCGTTTGTCGGATCGATGTCTTCCGTGGTGTCGGCCTCGTTGGTACAAGAGACATCGTCGGTATCGCCCGGGTCGTTGGTAGCGTCAACGTTGGCCCCGATTTCGTCGGCGGTGGCAATATTGTCGTCTGTAGCACTGTCATCAGCAGCGGCGAAGCCATCGGTAGGCTCGATATCCGAGATGACGTCGTTCCCGGGAGTCTCCTCTGCAGCGATCTCAGGAACGATATCGTCCGCACCATCAGCCTCGTCGACTTCGCGGGAGGCACTGTCTTCACCCGACAAGGCAACTTCGTCTTCCAAAGGCACGGCGGTGCCATCTGATAGATCATCGTTCGCGTCCGCCGCTGCGGGCATGTCGTCCGTCGGCGCAGCGTCGACGTCCGCAGGAAGCTCCATTGCGGTAAGCGAACTCGCCTCTTCCTCGTGCTCATCGGTCCCAGTCGCGGCTCCTTCACCGTCGTCCGCCGGATCCGCAGTTTGATCAATGGCCGCAATCTGCTCGTCCCTTGCGTCTTCTTCTTGGCTCTCAGCCGGAGCCACTGTGTCTCGGGCCTCCTCGACCTGCTCGTCACTGTCGTCTTCCGAGAGCGCGTCTGCGAGGTTTGCTTCGTCGGCTAGGTCGTGCGACTCCGCTACAGAGCGAAATTGGTTCGAGCCCTGGGTCAGCCACGCACCCGACGGCACTGCCACCCAAGTGGCATCGTCGTTTGCAGACTCCCGCTCGTCTGCGATCTCGGCAATCTCTATGACACAATGTGCTGCCGATTTACCAGGACTAGCATTACCGTCGGTCGTCTCGGTGAGTAGGGTTGCATCGTCTTCGCCTCGGGGAACTTGATCCGAGGCTGCGATATCGTCGGCAACGGTATCAAAGTACGTTCCATCGTCGCTTCCGAGGTCTACACGGGAGCGACGCATGACCACGCGCCTCGCACGTATCGCAGATCTTACGGCGAGTGGGCGGCACGTCGGGTTCCTCGCTGACGCCATCGACCTCTGCTAGTACGGTGTCTGCCACCCGATGATGTTCCGGCTGTCTAGAGACTCACGCACCTGTATCAAAGAACTCCTCGGTTTCCTCGCCTACAGGCTCCGCGGCTCGGATGCCATCGTCATGGCGAGGACTCGCGGCCTTCTTGCCGCGCTTGCCCTTGCGTTGCTTGCCTTTGGCGACGCGAGTCGTCTCTGTGCAATGATGGGCTGCCGCTGTTCAAGCCACGACTACGTACCCACGATCGTCTCTTCCATTCCGCAAGTCCTTCTCCACAAGAGCACAGAAATGATCTAGTGCCCCTATATTTAACGGCTATCCAACTCAGAAACGTCTCGATTTGCCTGGTTTTAGTGTGCGCCCAAGCGGCCCTCGTGCAATACTAACTCCATTCGAGGGCACCGCTCACGAAATGATCCAGAGGATGCAGCGGGCATGCCGCTCACTACGTGGTTCCCATACAAATGCTTTCGAAATCACTCTTGCTTTATGAACAAAACCACTTAAGCGAACCAACGATCAGCGCGCAACTGTTGCTTAGCTTGAAGCGTTGCTGCTCGTGCCTGACGAGCTTTCTCATAAAGCGAAAGCTCTTGGAGTCCGGTCGCTGTTGGGCTTGCGCCGCCCTAGTTCTGATGTTGACTCTTTAAAGTGTATGACTTGTAACACTATTTCCGTACGTGGACTCTTTAAAGTGTATGACGTTTAACACTATTTCCGTAAGTGTGTGAAACGGCTTACGATATCCGGACGGTTTCAGACGTCCGGTTGAAGGTCTTCCTTTAGGTTGCCAACTAAGAGGCGGCGTTCGCTTGAACAAACGATGCGACGAGGGCTGCACCTTCCACTCCAACGATCTTCCACATGCTGGCTAGTGCAGCATGTCATCTTTGATGATAATTGCACCAGCAAAGGATGCATACTTAAGTCTTAGCATATCGACACGAATGCGAATGGTATAGCTGAAGAGTAGAACGGACGATTAGCGTCCCGCTGCCTATAAGTTGGTCGTTATGAATCGTAGAGCACACTAAGGCCGAAGGCGTATTTACGATGTTACTTGGCTTTCTCTGTATTCCAAGGGTTTCGAAAGCAGCGCAACACACATCCGACTTGTCGATTTAGTTTTCATGGAAGCGTCAACCATTATCTTTTTACTTCATTCGGTGTCCGACAAAATCGCACCAACACGTACAACCAATGAGCCATCCACGAAATCAGGCCTAAAACTTGGCATTACTTTTGTTCTAGAAGACCGGGCGCGGCTGAGTTCAACGAGGACGCGACACCAGGTCATGCCTTTCGACTTCTAAAGCCATATGTACATGTCACCGTGCCTGTGCCAGCAAGCGGGTTTCCCAGTGTTGCGTCCGCCGGGCAAAGTTGCGTCAATCATGCGCGTCTTCGTGAGCCGTGGATATGAAACGTCCAAGGCCCGCATTGGTTGGCGACCTTTGGTTCAAAGGGAAGATCCAAAGGAGCATCCGAGCACAAGCGAATGGTTATGAGCGAGTCGCAACCGCTGCTGGGGGCAGCTCGGCCAGCCCTCGGCGCGGGGCCACCAGACAAGTCGGGCTGTCTCGCGTCAGTCTTTTTCGCATGGATGAACCCCCTGCTGGCGCTCGGCAACGAGAGACCGCTGGAAATGGAAGACTTGTACCAGCTCTCGCCCAGCCTGCGGGCAGACGCCGCATCGGCACGCTTCCAGGCGTGCTGGGCCCTCGAACTCGCGCGGCCGCGACCGAGCCTCGCCCGTGCCCTCTTCCGTGCCTTCGGTCGCCGCTTTGTTGCCGCAGGTTTCCTACGGCTCATTCGCGACGTGCTTCAGTTCGTGGGTCCAGTCGTGATTCACCGAGTCATCGCCTACCTGAGCACACCATCGGCGCCCGAGGCGGAGGGCTGGGCGTGCGTCGCGGCCATCTTTCTCGCAGGCAACCTCCAAGCCTTCTGCTTTCGCAACTATATGTATTTTGTGTTCGAAACGGGGTTGCTCGTGAAGAGCGCGATCGTCACGGCCGTGTACCAAAAGGCCCTGCGACTCTCGGCTTCGGCCCGGGGTATACGTTCGACGGGTGAAATCACCAACCTCGTCGCCATTGACGCGCAACGGCTGCAGGACCTCCTCGCCGACCTGCACGCCATCTGGTATGGCCCGTGCCTCATCGCAGCCGCTTGCACAGGTTTGTACTACCAGATCGGCCCCGCGTGCTTGGCCGCGCTCGCCGTGATCGTCGTCGCAATTCCTGTCTCCCTGGCGATCTCTCGTCGTATGCGAGCGCTCCAGAAGGCGCTCATGGCCGTCAAAGACCAACGCATCAAAGTGTGCTACGAGGTGCTCGCTGGCATCAAGGTCATCAAGCTGCAGACATGGGAGCACCAGTTCATTGCACGGGTACAGCGCTTCCGCCAAGACGAGCTTGCCAAGCTTAAGGCGTACATCCTCACGCGCGCCGCGTCCAACTCGATCTTCAATGGAGTGCCAGCGCTTGTGACTGTTGCCACCTTCACAACTTACGTGCTGTGGCTACGGGGGGTCATGGACGTGCAGACGGCGCTTACGTGCCTCTCCTTGTTCGCAATCATGCGCTACCCGCTCTTCGTGCTGCCATCGGTGCTAAACGCCATCGTCGAGGCCTCCGTAAGTCTTCAGCGCCTCGAGGGTTTTCTACTCGACACTGAGCGCACTGTCGTGGGCCGCGGGAAGCTGACCACGGTGGGAATCGCCGTCGACGGCGCCTGCTTCGCCTGGGCACCACCGGCCGTAGCTCTTGGCCCCGTGTCCGTCGCCGTTCTCGACGAAGGTCTCGTGGCTGTCGTGGGGCCCGTAGGAAGCGGGAAGTCGACCTTTCTCGCTGGGCTGCTTGGCGATGTGCAGTGCGTCGCGGGTACCGTGGCGTTGCGTGGCACAGTGGCCTACGTTTCGCAACAGCCTTTTATCCAAAACGCAACTGTTCGAGACAACATTTGCTTCGGGTTGCCGTACGAATACGGCCGGTACACCGCAGCTCTCCGCGTTGCATGCCTCGATGACGACCTGCGCGCGCTCCCGGGAGGCGACCTGACCGAAATCGGCGAAAAGGGCATCAACCTCAGCGGCGGTCAGCGCACGCGCGTCGCCCTTGCTCGCGCCGTGTACCAGGACGCCGACGTCTACCTCCTCGACGACATCCTCGCCGCTGTTGACAGCCACGTCGGCGCCGCTATCTTCGACAACTGCATCCGCGGTACCCTTGGGCACAAGCTTGTCGTGCTTGTTACCAACTCTCTGCAATGCCTTCCCGCTTGCGACCGCATTCTCGTTGTCAATGACGGTGTCGTGGCCGAGAACGGCGCCTACGCCGAATTGATGGCCAACCCATCGAGCGCTCTGCGCGGACTGATGCAAGGCTACGAACCGCCCGCGGCCACAAGTGGCGACGAGTGCGTCGACGACATCATCTCCGACGACGAGTTCGGCACGACGCCTGGTCACCAACTTCTGCGTGTGCCGTCGAGCGAGGTCCTGGAGAAGGCGCGCCATCTCATGACCGACGAGGACCGATCGACAGGCGATGTGGCGTGGAGTGTGTACGGTGTGTGGGTGCGCGCTTGTGGTGGTGCCTGTGTCATTGGCAGCATCTTGAGCCTCTTCGTGGTTGCTCAAGGTGCCAACATTGCCGCCACGTTTTGGCTCAACCTCTGGGCATCCCACGATGCTACAGTATCGGAGTCGACGCGAGCGACGTTCATTTATGTCTTTGTCGGGCTCAACCTCGGCTACGTGCTCCTTATTTTCCTCCGCGTTCTCTTTTTGTACCTTGCTGGCCTCCGCGGCAGCAGCGCGCTGTTCCAAGGTGTCCTTTACCAAGTCTTGCGCGCACCGATGACGTTCTTCGATACGACGCCTCTCGGTAATCTTTGGGTGTTGATGGACAAATGACCACACGTCCATAGGTCGAATTGTGAACCGCCTGTCCAAAGACGTCTACGCCGCCGACGAAGATATTCCCGCAACGTACGGCAACGTGCTCATTACGCTCATCGGCGTGGGCGCGACGCTGGCTACGATCGTCGTTGTGACGCCGTGGTTCGTTGTCGCCCTTGCGCCGCTGGCGTATGGATATTACGCGTCGCAGCGCTATTTCATCAAAACGTCGCGAGAGCTGCAGCGACTCGAGTCCATCTCACGCTCGCCCATGTACGCGCTCATTGCCGAGACGCTCGACGGGCTCCCAACTATCCGCGCTTACGGCGTCCAAGCGGCGTTCATCGCTCACCAAGAGCAGCTGCTCGACCGTAACCAACGCGCCTACTACCTCAACTTCAGCGCCAACTGCTGGCTCGGGCTCCGCCTCGAATTTGCGGGGTCCGTGATTGCATCGGCTGCTACGCTTTGCGCCGTGGCCGCTCACTCGCCAACGTCGACGGCCTTTGCCGGCCTGGCGGGTGTCTCGCTCTCGTACGCGTTTTCCGTCACACCGTCGCTCAACATGTCGGTACGGTACCTGAGCCAGCTGCAGACGCAAATGGTGTCGATCGAGCGTCTGCATGCATACGCGACGATGCCGACGGAGCCGCCGCTGCGCATTGCGCACGGTCATACTAATTGGCCGTGCAGTGGTGAGATCACGCTGCACAACGTTGACCTACGCTACCGCCCGGGGCTGCCGCGGGTGCTGCGCCAGCTCACGGCGACGATCCGTCCCAAGGAAAAGGTCGGCGTCGTAGGCCGCACGGGCGCCGGCAAGTCCAGCCTCGTCGTGGCGCTCATGCGCCTTGTGGACATCCAAGGCGGCACCATCACCCTCGACGGCGTCAACACGGCCAGCATCGGGTTGCATGATCTCCGCGAGCACATATCCATCATTCCCCAGGACCCGGTACTATTTTCGGGGTCTGTGCGCTTCAACCTCGACCCGTTCGAAGCACACTCGGACGCCGAGGTGTGGTCCGCCGTAAAGCGAGCCCAGCTCAGCAGTGTGACATCTCTGGATGCCACTGTGGACGAGCGTGGGGCCAACTTTAGCGTCGGCGAGCGCCAATTGCTGTGCATTGCTCGCGCGCTGCTTAAACAATCGCGCATAATTCTCATGGACGAAGCCACGGCATCCATTGACCCGAGCACGGACCGGCTCATCCAGCACGCCATTCGCGACGTCTTTGCCGACTGCACGTGCCTCACGATTGCCCACCGCCTAAACACCATCATGGATTCCGACCGGATTCTCGTCATGGACCGCGGTGCCGCCGTCGAGTTCGACACACCGGCGGCACTGCTCAAAGTGAAGCATGGCATCTTCGCAGCCCTCGTCACACGTTCCCAGCGCTCGTAGACCGTCGCAACTTCAATATCAACTTTCCCATTCATGCGTTTCCAGAGGTCTTTTTGGATCTTGTTGCATTAAGCATAGGCGTCAACCCGTACGTGACGTTTGTGTTTCCACAGGTTATCCAATGTCACAGGTTTGCTCCCGGAACCACTGTGGGTCACCTGCCTGGCGTCGGAAAGTGTATCTACAGCAGCCCTACAGTAGCGGCGGAGGCAATTGCGTCGCCGCCTCTGCACACGACGGGGAGACGAGCACTACGGTTGATTGTCGCGGTTTGTCCTACCCAAGTCGCGGGTCGATCGCAGGGCCAAGCCGCCATGGAGGCATTACCTACCGCCGCCTTTCCAGCGGCAGGCAGCCGCGCGCTCTTGCGTTTGATGCTGTTCACCTCAACCCAACGACAATCACCAAGTGATCGCAGGCCAGGGTCGTGCTTTCTACACCTTGCCTTCTGGACGACACTGGAGCCTTGCGCCAAAGCGACGGCCACCGCGCGACGGGCGTGTCCCACGCGGCTTGAGAAGTTATAGTTCGTCCTTTCCCAGGCGCCCAACATCTTTAGTAATGTATGGCCGCGGGCGGCCGACGTCCATCTGGTATCGAGTTCCTGATCGATCCAGTCAGGTGGTCCGTCCCCCCTCCCCTCCCTCGTACCCATCGCACTATCACAACACGCTGCGCTCGAAACCAAGCGCGCCTTGGCGACGCCCACTTCGTCGGCACCCGTCCACCGCCTAGCGGTTGCCCCAACCCACCTCACTCTCCGAGAACGTTGCCCGCGCCAGCCACGCCCATGCACGCGCACGTAACCCGGTCGCATCTGCTGGGTGGTCCTTCTCGGCAGTTCAACTATTCATGGGAGGAATCGCGGGAGGCACACGCCGCCGCCGCCGATGCCACCGCCAATGCCGCCGATTCCACCGCTGGTGCCACCGCCCATGCGCCGCCGACGCCACCGGTGGCAGTGTCAGGCAGCGGTGGCGTCGGCGGAATCCATTACTGCACATGGTGACAAAAAGAGGGCAGCGCTCACGGCGCCATCCACTTCCAACTGTGTGGCCGGTGGCCGTCGGTGGCGCGTTCACTTGGGGTTTGTATGGCGTGACGGGGTGCAGGGACCATCATCGGTGGCGACGGTGATTGGTGGGATTTCAAAAAAAGGGCCGGGCGGGCCTGGCTTTTTGGTAGGGGGTCCTACTGAAAAGGAAGGGGCGACGAGCAGGGCGAAATTCACGGTTTTCCCTGCTTGTGGCCAGTGGTTGCAGCATCATGGCGCCGCCCTCGTCCCCGCCGGTGCGACGCACGCGCGCCAAATCGTCGTCGGCGTCGTCGTCGGCGGACCTTGCGGAAGAGGCTGCCCCTGCGTACGTTCCCTGTCCATGGCTGGCTCATGCCCTCGCGGCGTAGCATGGCGAAGAAGCGCAAACTGGCGCCGCGCAAGTCCAAAGGGAAACGCAAACAGCATTCAGACGACGAAGACGATGAAGACGACGACGACGAGGATGAAGTCGACGAGGCCGATCTTTGCGAGTTGTGCAGGGTCAACGAGAACGACGAGCTGAGCTTGATCTGCGACGCGTGCGACAAAGGTCCGTTCGCTCGCCCGGGTCGCCTCTGGACGCGTCGTCTTGACTAGTGTACCACACATACTGTCTGGAGCCGCCGCTGAAAGCCATCCCTGCGGGAGATTGGGTATGCCCCAAATGTGTCAAGCAGGAACCATCGACGGAGCCCCCGCGTTCCGCGACCAAGCCTGCCACGTCCCCGGCATCCCGACAGACGTACGAGACGGCACGACTGCCGTCGCAGCCCTCGGCGCAACTGCAACAGCAGCAGCCGTCACAACAACAGCAACTTCCCCGCACGTCCCTGGCCGTGCCACCGTCGTTTCCGGTCCAAACGTATCACCAAGCGCCCCAATCTCGGCCGCCGCACATTGCCCCCAACCAACCCCCGCCAGGGTATCCCCACAGCTCGCCCGCATCTGGCATGCACCATCCACTGCGTCCGTCGGCGCACGTGCGGCAGCTTCCGATGCCCAATCCACCCTACCATAACGGCCCGCCGCCCATGCAAGGCCATCCGGGCCATCGCCCACCGCAGCATCATCAGCAGCCGCCACCTCTTCAGCCACTGCAGCCGCCTCCGCCGCACGGCTACGACCACCGTCCGCAGTCGTCGTTCCCCATGGACGCCGCCTCCACAGGCGGCAACGGCTCGAGCGCCAACGCGCCGCCGTTCCTCACCCAAGACCGCGGCAAGGCCCGCGATATGCTCGAGCTCTCGGAGCAGAACGACCTCCTGCGGCGCGAAAATCAAAAGCTCATCGAATGGGTCGACCGGCTTACGCGGCGCGTGGACGAACTCAGTGCCGTGGAAGAAACATTGCGCGCTACGCAGTATAAATACCGCAAGATGGAGTCGCAGCTGCTGGACCTGCAGGCACAGCTGGCCATGTCGACGCCCGGCGCCAAGGGCTACCAGCGGCCCTACCACCCGCCAACTGACTACCGCCCAGAGTACGTGGCCAACCGGCGCACCGACCCCTATGGCGCCCCCCCGGCGGCCTACTCGCTGCCACCGCCGCCGGCGTCGGAGGAGGCCCCGCCACCTCCACCGAGGCCAGCCAAGTCGTCGTCGGGTCGCTACTTTCCCAAGGGCTACGGCCAGCCGTACGAGGCGCCCGCGCCGGCCCCGCACCCGTCGAGCTACGCGCAGCATTCGGCGTCAACGCGGCACGGCCACCATGCGACGCCGTTGCCGCCGCCGCCTGCTCGTGGCAACTACCGCGGCTTCGACTTCCCCAAGCCGGCTCCATCGATGGCGTATGGCGGCTCACCGCGCAGTGGGTTGGCACCGCTAGCGAAGCGACCGCTGCTACCAGAGAAGAGCACGACGCCGACACACGCAGTGAAGGGCCCGCAGCCGGTGCAGACGCCTCCACGGACGTACCGCGCGTCGACCGAAGACGACGAGGACGGCGATGACACCGAGCCGCGGCTCAAAAAGAGCAAGCGACTCTCGCCATGGGCCGAATCGTACCGGCAGGCACAGGAAGCCGATACGGACGCCGCCGATGTGCTCAAGTCGATCCGGCAATCGGACCGCCCGCGGTAGGTGTCGTCATGATCGTAATGGAAATATACTCGTGCGTAGGTTGTCCCCACCGGAGGCCTCGGACGGCGCCAAGATTGGCGTGTACACGCCGCGCAGTCGCCGGCTGATGCTGGAGCGCTATCATCTCAAGCGCACAAAGCGCCTGACGCGCCACAAATGGTTCAAGTACCCCGTACGCAAAACGCTCGCCGACTCGCGGCCCCGGGTGAAGGGGCGCTTCGTCAAGAACGACGAGCTTGATGGAAGTCCCGGCGGCGCGTCAACGCCCACCCGCTACGACGCGGCCAAACCGCCCATCGTCGTGCCCAATGACTTTGACTACATCCAGGCCTTCGCCACGTGTGTCAAGGATACGCAGGTGGCTGTCGAGAACGTGGTCGCGGACATTGTGGCGCACAAGCAGCGGCAAGGCGAGCTCATCTCGTGGGACACGTGCGTGGCCGGCGCCCGGCAGGTGCTTACGTCTTGCTGTAGATGGACGATGGAACTCGAGCATTCGCTTATCGCGCTGCTACCCAAGGACTACGCGAGCTCTCCGTTTCCGGCCATTTTTGCAGAGCTTGTGTACATTTTGGGCGACGCGGAAGAGGAGTGCAGCCAGGCCAACTACTGCAAGGCGCTGCAAGCTGGCGCGATCTACGTGGCCATTTGTCTGAGTCTGTACACGAGCCTGGAGCCGCCGTCGGCGTACGCTGGCGACGCCGACCTGTCGCCCATCGTGCGCTACTACCTTGCCTCTATCGACGAGATGTACCGGTCGACGCCCAAGGTCGAACGGCGTCACACGTTTGCGCTCATGAAGGCCATTGTCGATGGCATCGCCGGAGTCATTTGCACGGGCTTCGATGCCGGCAAGCGGTACCTGCGGCCCGTGTCGATTCCCACGCTTCTCCACAGCAGCAATAGCAGTAGACCCCCCGACGACGAGTCGGCGTTGTAATAGTAGCCAAAGAAGACCCTTTTTGACCCCCGAGTCCTCGCCTCCGCTGCGGTCGCCGTGCACAGTTGCGGGCGGCCCAAGCCGTTTGTCGCCTCGAGGGATTGCTTGGCGACTGCAACGTTGACGAGGCACCGATCTCCGGCCGCCGGTTGTCGCAACTGCGTGCGACCGTAAAGTCCTCGGCGGATCTGCAGCCGCAGAACACCAACGCGCCTCTGCTCCGGCTCGTAAAAGAGTAGCCGCCCTCGATGGAACGGTCATCGAGATTCTCTATCACGCGCTGCATGCAGCACACAGCCGGACTCCTCGACGACATTGCGCTGCCGGCGCACAGCGGGCCGTGGAGCGCCGAGGAGGTGCAATTCGCAAAGTACCTGATCCACCTCTTCGAGCACGGCGTCCTCCCCAACATCGCACCAAAGACGACACTGCTCACGTGGCTCGTCTCGGTGCTGGGCTGCTCCCGCCAGCGCATCTTGCGCAAAAAGCTCACGACCCGCGTTGCCCTCGACGCCGCGTACCTCCCACGCCCGGACGCGGTGGCCAGCTTCGAGCCCGAGCAGGTCCTCGCCACCCGGGCCAAGCTCTTGAAGCTCATCGCCAAGACGCGCAAAAACCTTCGCCCAGTGCCGGCGCGCAAGGCGACCGCTGCCCCCCGGGCAACTCCGCACACCGTGTGGCCCGACACCTCACGCAGCGCCACCTGGGACCACGTCGCGCTTTGCGTGGCCGCAATCGATGCCGAAACGACGGACTTGCCGCCCGAACTGCAGGTGTGGGCCGCCGAGGCGCTCGACTGGATCGACTCGGACGCGACCACCATCATGCACGACATGGTGTTCACCGCGTGAGCCTCCATCGATATGTAATTGTAATGGACGTGTGCGCTCGATCCCGCGCCGCCTCCCAGGCCCTGTCGCGCCGACTGTGCCCCCTCGGCTTCTTCAAGGGCGACGCCTTGAACCTGTGCTGGCCCCTGCCTGGCGTGCGACCGGGTGGTGGGTCGGCGCTCGTTAAGCTCCCCACGTGGCAACTTTGCACCCAACATTGAACCTCCGCCTGGTCGTGTCTTGCCCTGGCGTGGGTGGCGTGTGGCTGCGGCGCGGGCGGTCCGCAGCGATGGCCCTGCGCCATGGATCTCCAGCCACAGCGCCGAAGACGGAGGCGCGCCCTGGCCTCGCCCTGTGACCGGCACAGGTTGCAGGCGCATCGGGAGGAATCCTTGGACAGGGCAGCGGCGGTTAATTTCCCCCGGACCTTCCACTATTTTTTTACAAACAGTCAAAGGTACATACAAACAGCAAGACAAACGTACGAAAAGAAAAAAGGAGGGCGGTTGAAGTCGACGGATTGGGCCCCACTTCAAACAGAGTTGGACGCTCGCCAGCTGGCTTCCAGTTGCCACATCTTCGACCGACAGACATGGCCCCCAAGGCCAAGGCAGAGCCCCTCAAGACGGAGCCGGCGCTGCGCATGGGCCCGTGGACGCCCGAGGAGGTGGCGTACACGCAGCGCCTCTCGTCCGACTTCCAGCTCGGCCTTCTCGAGGACGTGCGCCAGGGCATGTCGCTCCGGCAATGGTTGAGCCAAATGCTGCATTGCTCGCCGATGCGAATTAGCAAGAAGTTCGAGGTCGAACCGTCGCTCCGTGCGCGCTGCAACTACCTCGTCAACTGGCAACGGATCAAGAGTCTCACGCCCCATGAAGTGTACGCCCGCAAGAAGGAACTCGAGACGCTCGAACGCAACTTCAAGAAGAGTACCGAGAGCCAGGACTATGTGCGTCTCATGCAATCCATGCGCACTTGCTATGAAAAATACCGCAAAGGGCCCAAGGCGGCCAAGGCTGCTGGGGCCCGTGCCTCGAAGCGCCTGCGCAAGGAGGCCTCAACGCCACCCACACGCAAGAAACACCCACGCCGCGCCGCCGCCGCCGAGCCCGACTACGAAGAGCCGCCATCGTCGGTGGCGTCGCCGGCCGCGTCGCCTGTTACATCGTCGACACTGTCGCCCCCGCAGCTGCCATCGCCTGTGGCCACGCTGCCCATGACGCCGGCCCACGCCTTCCCGCCGTCGAAGCAGCCTCCGGCGCGCCGAACGCTCGCAGACCGCGCTGAAGTCAGCGCTGTCTTCCAGGAGTACCTGCACTTGATGCACCTCCTGCACACAAGCGGCATGGACGTCAAGGAGAGTTTGGTGCAGCTGCAGCTTCGCACAGAGCGGTTGAGCATGGAGCAAGGCATGACGCCGCTCACAGTGGGGGTGCTCAATGCAATTCGCGCCGGCATCTGCATCGCAGAAGCCATGGCGCCCCTGCCCCTCGCTTCGGAAGAGTCGCTCAACGACTCGTCGGCCATCGAGACGCTCCTTTGTCTCTCGCGGGCCTTCCCTTCATAGTCGTTGTCGTCGTCCCTATCTATCTCTTCTCTTCTCTGTACATATATATCCTTCGATGCGTCAATACACGAGAGCGCTTCCATCTCATCGCTTCGATCGCCCCTCAAAACATGTGGTTGCAGGCGGTGCCGCCACGTACCCGCGCCTGGCTACGATCTCGTGCCGGCTTCCGTCATTGCGGGCACAAGCATGGAAGCGCACCGCCTTGACGAGCGGGATGGAACGGGCAAGCGCGCCGAGTCACCGTTACCGGCGCCGCTGGGGGTTGCACACGCTGGACGCACGGCCACCGCTCGTTGTTTCATTGAACTCGGCGGATCTTCTGCCGAGGGCTCCCACTCGTGCTTCTCCGAGTAGCCACGTTGGCAGCCGGCTGAGCCATCGTCATTCTTTAACATGCCCTCGACTGCCCACGCGAGCCAGCTCTGCGACGACGGCGCCACCGACTCGGACGGCAGCGCCCGGCCCCGTGCCGCGCTGCCGAAGCGCGCGCCTGGTCCGTTGGTGATGCGTGCTGGTCCATTCACCGATGAAGAGGTGGCGTATATCGAGCAGGTCGCGATGGACTTTCGCGAAGGCCTTCTCGATGACGTCATGGACGGTACGCATCTCCGGTCGTACCTGAGCAACCTCGTGCACTGCCAGCCGATGCGCCTGAGCAAGCGCTTTGTGCAGTCAACGCACGTGCTGGGCCTCTGTATGTACAACCACAAGACGTACAATGACACGACGGACAAAGCCGCGCGTGCTGCTAAGCGCGCGGCACTGCGCAAGGCATTCGAGGCGTCGGTGGCCCAACAGAAGGCCTACGTCCCCGTGCACAAGACCAAGCGCAAGGCCGCGCGACGCACCTTAAAATCGCGCAAGCGCAAAACCCGCCGATACAGCGACTCGGAGTCGTCGGAAACTGACGCCAAGTGGCGCGCCAAGGTCCGCCGGCGGACCATCGCGTCGGCATCATCGAGGACGAGTCAAGAAGCTCTACATCTCGTGGCATTCGCCAAAAGCCTCATTCTACAAGACAACACCAAGCGCCAGCGCACGCGGCCCCAGATCTTCGACCCCACGCCTAGAGATGCTGTGCGCACATGTACACGCCAGGTGCTGCCTGGCGCCAAAGCATCGGTGTCCGTCGACCGTCTACCGTTGGCGATGGGTATGACGCGAGCCGAGCTAGAGCCCGTACAGCAACAGCCGACAGAGGAAACTCCGGCCAAGGAGGCGGCTGACGCAGTGCCTCGCGCCCATAGTCGCGTTAAGAAGACGTGCCGTGCGCGGAAGACTCGCAAGGCAGTAGAGGCGATACCTGTCGCTAACACGCCGCAGACTGAAGCTGGGCAAGTACACCCGTCGCCGGTGACTTCGCGGGAAGCGCGCCATCGTGCCCGCAGCTCCAAGACAAAACAGAGGTCGGAGTCGGCGAAAAAGCGATCGGGTGCGGAATCTGGTGACTCGGACTACATTGAGGCCGACAAGAGCTACGTCGAGTACCGATGGGAATTTTCCCTGCGCGAGCGCAAGGCCCGTGCGAAGCTAGCCGCCTTGGCCCTCGACGACGCCAGCGATTCCCTCCCCGAAGACACTCCCGAGGTCTCAAACAAGCCCGAGGATGCGCCGTACATCAACGACTGCTCGCTCGTGCTACCTGTCAATGACAATGATGACGATGACGACGAAGGGTATGCTACCGTCGACTACTCCTCGGACACCGAAATGCCACCAGCGTTTGCCGAGTTTGCAGGTGACGACTATGTCGCGCTGGAAACTATCGACATGGATTCGTTCGATGGCATGGATCTCCCCCACCACCCCTTCGACAAGGTCCATTGGGGCAAGGTTGCCGTGGACGTGGCGTCGCCCCTGCTGGACATCCTCCACGACTTCATCTCGGACGGCGACCTCCTCGACTTGGACGCCCCAGCGGCCGCCCATCCATGGGTCACGTAGCCCCTGCCTAGATAAGCATGCGTAAGATCGGTGTCTGGACGTTGACCGGCGTAAGTTGAAGTTGGTGGAAGATCGCATCCGGATGCGACGCCCCAAAATAGACCCGCGAAGCAGCGTATCCGGATGGTAAATCGTTCGATATCGACGGTTAGCCGCGGGCACTCGGCCGGTGGTCAGAAATGGGGCCGAGCGGACCTGCGCCAACGATGGCCTCGGGAGGGAAGCTACTGGACGTGCCGATACTCGACAGCGACGACCGCGTCCTCGCGCTCGAGGCTGCGTTGCGCGAGAAGGAGTCTGAGCTGCGCATGCTTCAGCGCGATCACGACGACTACGTGGCGTCGAGCGTCGAAGTCGAACACGAGCTCGAGGTGGAAGTACACCGACTCGAAGCCGCGAAGCGGAAGAACGACGAGCTCTTGTTGAAGGCGCAGGATGACGTCCGCACGGCACAGTTGGCGCTTGCGGCAGCTACGAAGGAGGTGTTGCATTTACAGCGCGTCGTGGACGAGCTGACCCGCACCAACAGCGCGCTCAAAACCCATGTACGGGAGCTCGAGCAAACGAACGACGACCTCGAGCGACGTGAACGGGAGTTGCAAGCTTCCGTGGAGGACCTTAGCACGCGGCTCGACGACACAGTAGAGCAGAACGTCTTCTTGCAACAAGAATGCGACGACCTGCTCAAGCTGTCCGCCTGCAGGCCTGCGTCGCCGCCGTCGCTCGTGAGCTCTCCCACCAAGTCGACGAGACCCTTTGCGGTGACGTATCGCGTGATGGAGTCACCAGTCGCGCCCAAGCGCCGGAACACGCTCCCTGCACATGCCTACGTCTCGGCGCAGAATAGCTGCGGGCCAACCTGTGCCATCATGTAGACGTCCTAGAATACAAACCCTCTATTTATGCGTCCTCGCGGTAACATTCGCATGGACGCCGCTACTTCGACGACGAGTCTCCACGAATTCTCCCAGCTCGTACGCATCATGCACTAACGTTCAAGCGGTGCGCTGGCAGTGGGTGGGACGTATGAAGAGGTTGCATGCAACAGGAGTCAGCAAAGGGCTGGAGGGGTGGGTGCAGGTGGCAATCACCCAGCCCATCAGTATAAAACCGACCATGGATGGGCATCTACAACCAGGATACATACATGGGCCTAAGAGCAACATGTCCGAAGTCGGCGAGCGTTGATCTTGGCACCAGTGGTGAACACGCATCCCCATCAAGTCCCACCCTTCCAGATCCATCCAGAGCATGTCGCTGTATGTCGCGGGGTCGGCGTGTCATCTGGGGTTCGGCTGATCGTGGTGGCGAGGCTATCCATGATCATGCATGCCGCGTCGATGCTTGCAGCAGGGTCAAGCGACGGGTGCGCACCAGAACCCCTTGTCACAAGCACCTACCGATCACTCTCGCGCTGCACACGTTCCCCATGTCCTTCAACGCCCCTTCACCCGCGCTCCCTACCTCTCTCGTTGGTCTTGCGCAAGACTTTCTCATGCGAGGCGTTCAGGTCGACCCATTGAATCGACCTAATCCTGGACGCTTCCTCATGACCGGTGTCGCATGCATGGCGCTTGCGCTGTTTGCCCGAGGGCCCTCGGAAGCACGCATCCTCCATGGCCCCCCCACAACTTGAATGGCCCTCTCGGAAATCCGTTACCTGCGAAACTCGATGCTCCGTTGAAGTAGGGGTAGGGCCCCCAATACAAATGCCCAGTGCGCACGGCTGCCATACAAATTGCCAGTATAACGACAATTCCGGATACAGGTATCCGGATACGCAAAACTGCGGTTCACAGCGCTCGGCCACTCGAATCATTTCGCCATCGACCACGATGCTTCGCCAGCCCAAGCACGCCGTCCGCGCCATGTCCGCGTCCGCCAAGGTGTGGATCAACAAGGACACCAAGGTTATCTGCCAGGGTTTCACCGGCAAGCAGGTAGACGCATGCGCTGGGTCGGGCCCGGGACTCAAGGCCGTGCTGTAGGGTACCTTCCATTCGGAACAGGCCATTGCCTACGGCACCAACATGGTCGGCGGTGTGACGCCCAAGAAGGGTGGCACCACCCACCTCGGCCTGCCCGTGTTCAACACTGTCGCGGAGGCCAAGAAGGAAACGAAGGCTGATGCCTCGGTCATTTACGTGCCGCCGCCGTTCTGCGCCGCTGCCATCATCGACGCGATCGAAGCCGAGATCCCGCTCATTGTTGCCATCACGGAGGGTATTCCCCAGCAGGACATGGTCAAGGTCAAGTATGCCCTTTCGCAGCAGAACGTCTCGCGCCTTATTGGCCCCAACTGCCCCGGCATCATCAAGCCCGGTGAGTGCAAGATGGGCATCATGCCCGGCTACATCCACACGCCCGGCAAGATCGGTATCGTGTCCCGCTCGGGCACCTTGACCTACGAGGCTGTCCACCAGACGACCTCGACGGGCCTCGGTCAGTCGACGGTCATTGGCATTGGTGGTGACCCGTTCAACGGCACCAACTTCATTGACTGCCTTGAGCGCTTCACCAACGACCCCGAGACGGAGGGTATCATCATGATCGGTGAGATCGGCGGTACCGCCGAGGAAGAGGCCGCCGAGTGGCTGAAGGAGTTCGGCAACCCCAACAAGCCCGTTGTCAGTTTCATTGCCGGCATCACGGCGCCCCCTGGCCGCCGCATGGGCCACGCCGGTGCCATCGTTTCGGGCGGCAAGGGTACGGCCGAGGGCAAGTTCGCTGCTCTCGAGGCTGCTGGCGTCACCGTCACGCGCTCGCCCTCGCGCTTGGGTACGACCATGCTCCAGCAGTTCGCTCGCCGTGGCCTCGCCTAAGTAGAATATACCGTGTATTCGATCATGTCGTCTTCTATGGGGGCACCTCATTGGGACCCTGCACGTACAGCAGGGTGGAGCCTACGACCTACTTATGTAAAGCGGTGTGGAAGTGCCGTTCCGCAGCGTGGCATCCTCCGCCAGGCATGGTCTTCGCGAGCACCGGTCGCCGTGGATCTTTCCTTCCATCATGATGCTGCTCCATGTCAACAGTGAATCCTGGAATCTAAGAAATAAAAAAGTCGACCAGCGTATACAAACGCCTTGTCATATAATACGCACCACGCAATCAAGGTCACGAATGTCCAAGCGCAAGCGTGACGACGACGGCGACGGCCCCAACGACAAGCGCCACGGACGCGACAGCCCCGCGTCCGCTCAGGACGACGTCGACATGGACCCGGCGCTCCACTTCGGCGCGCGGGTCATGGTCTTCGGCAAATACGCAGCGGTGGGGCCCTCGTTGCCAGTCATCGCGATTGAACTGGGCTGTCGTCCGTAGAGCGTGCGCTACGTAGCGCCGGATGGCTCCCGCGTCGGAGTCGAGCTCGACCGAGCCGCCGGCAACTGCGACGGCGACGGGCTCTTCCTATGCAGGCCGCACCGGGGCCTCTTCGTGCGCCTGGGTCAGCTTCAGGTACCCCCGCTCATCACCGATCACTGCACGGCATGCGCACTAGACCTTCTCCAAGGAAGATGCAGCTGCGTGCGCGATCCAGGCGGTGTGGCGACGCCGGCGCTGTCTTCTCGCGGTCTGCGCTCCTGCGTCGCATGCAACTCACCTG
>JNBR01000507.1:0-33150 GCA_002081595.1 Achlya hypogyna
ATGCGCCACACTGTCGATTGACGGCCTCTCGTGGTAGCTTAGTGTTTATAGTATTAACGTATCATCAATATTCCTTCAAGTCTCGACAAGCTACTGCGTTATGTTCCTGCGGCCGCGGGGCTATCAGCTGGTACCCGGCACCACACAGAAGTCTTTAAGCAGCTGCTGACAGCAGTCCACCCGTCGAACGCCAGCACTACCGCCGTCGGCATGGCACGCTGATTGAAACTTCAGTCAGTTACGGAGAAACACAATTTCCAACGATGCAGTATGGTGTGCCGTCGGTCGCGCAGACCATCGCATTGTCTCTCGCAGACATTCCGGGACTGGCAGACCCCACTAGCGTCCTGCGGCAAGACGTTGCCTCCGTTCTTAAAGCTCTGGTGCCAGGCTGGCACTCGGTGGCACCGCACACACTCGAGTTGACGCACCTCTCGGGTAGGATTGCAGCCGCGGCTGGAGCTGACTCGGTGCGAAGGCGGTCATTCGAACCTGCTTCTTGCATGCGCCACCGCCGAGGCGCCGGAAGAAAAGGTCGTCCTGCGCATTTACGGTGTGGGCACCGAGTTGTTTTACGCCCGCGACGACGAAATCAAGACGTACCGAGCGCTGGCCGAGCTGCCACTCGGGTTGGCACAGAGTTTCGGCATTCTGGCTGATTGTTGTTGCGCGTAGCGTGGGCTTGGTGGGGCTGTTTGCCAACGGCCGCGTCGAGACGTGGATCGACGGGCGGCCCCTCACGGCTTTCGAAATGCGGGAGCCGGCCTTGTCCGTCTCGATTGCTCGCAAGCTGCGAGCGCTTCATGACGTGGATATTCCGCAGGGTCAAAAGACATATGCGCTCGACAAGGTCCATCACTGGTTCTCTCTCGCCCAAGCCCGGTACACCGAGGAACGCGTCGACTGGGTCGTGTTTGGACGTGACGTGGCACTGGCGACCGAGCTCGTGGCGGCGGTGCCATCACCGGTCGTCTTTGGGCACAATGATGTCAACTGCGGCAACGTTCTACTTGCGGGCGGCGACATTGTCCTCATCGACTTTGAGTACTCGCACGCGAACCCGCGGGGTGTGGACATCGCCAACCACTTTACCGAGTGGTGCTACTTCTTTCCCCACACCCGGCCGGAGCTCGGAGACCCAGCCAAGTACCCGACAGCGGCCGAGCAGCGGCGGTTTGCCCAGGCGTACCTGGGCGAGGACTGCGAGGCCGCGGCGGTGGACGAGCTGCTTCTTGAGGTACTCGTGCACGGACTCGTGGCTCATTTGCACTGGGCGCTCTGGGCGTTTCTGCAAGCCGCGACCCACGACGGCACCTTTCGCTACGAAGACTACGCGCTCGACCGCTGGCGCATGTTTGCTGCGCAGAGGCCCTGCGCCATCGAGGCTGTGGCGAAGCGCACGGAACAGCGCCTGGCCACTGACAACGTTGGAAATCAAGCTAGCAACTGAGCTTTCCGTGGACGTTTGCCGCCTGAGCAGACCGCGCGGGTGCCGCAACTCTACCATCGCAACAAGCACCGTCTTTTACTTGAATTTGTATCGCGCTTGTGGCGGACGTTGGCCAAGCCGGGGTTCTCGCTGGTTTTCCCTCAGGCAACAATTCACACATAACTTTCCCGGTGCAATAAATATGTCTTATATAACATCTTATATAACATGGCTTGAAATTCGACCAGTTTTCGTGGGAACCGCAGGATCGGGTTGCATTGCCGCTGGTGCCCACAATAGCACCGACAAGCCCATGGATGAGGAGCGCTCGGTTGCACATCCACGAGGGTATCTAAGATGCAGGTGTCAAGAAAGTTGGCTCTGCAGACCGCCGCGGCCAGCGACCACGACCGTGCTTTCCTCCCGAATACTCACGACCTGCTCCAGGTCCACGGAACATGGCGTGCTCTCGGCCCACGGTACACAGTTTGCTTTAAGCAGTTTCTCACATCGCTGTAGCCGCCAGCGGTGTCATATTTACGAGAATGTGACAGCTGAATACCGCAAAGCCATGACCGGTAAGCCTTTTCATGCCTTCTTTTTGCATTTCGATGCATGTGCAAGGGAAAACGATTCCACTGAGTGAGCTCGTCAGTGAGCTCGTTTCGATGGGGCACCCGTACCTTGGGTGCCTTGCTGGTTCGCTCTCTCGGTGCAATCATTTTCCCTTGCGCATGCATTTAAATGCCAAAGGAAAGCATGAAAAGGCTTCCCGATCATGATTTTGCGGTATTCTGTTCGTCATCTTCGTAGATATGACGCCTCTGATGGCTACAGCGATGTGAGAGAATGCACATAGCTCAGAGTGCACCGTGGACCTGGAAGGAGGTCGTGAGGTCTATTCGGGAAGAAAATAGGGTTGTGGTCGCTGGCCATAGTGCAGCTCCATGTTCGGCGTAAGGCGCAGGTCGGCGTCAAGAACGACCGTAAGTCACAACTTCTTGCGATGGTTCAAGTCCAAGACATATGACGGCGCAATTAATCGCGCTGGTCGAAGACCTCAAGGCGCAGCTGGCCGCTTCAGCTGACAGCTGGTCAAGTCATCGCAGGGGTTTACGATTCGCTCGACATCAAAGTGGTTTGCACCGGTGTCGACCGTGTCAAGCACGATGGAAAAGAGCGCGCGCGGTAGATATCAAGTCGCGGCGGTGGACGGTTCGCGCGGCCCGTTCTGCCGCTGCTTTCACGAATTACTTTGCTGTGCGAAGTGAGTTCAACGCCACCGTGGTGCGGCTCCAGACGCCGCGACCTTCGTCCGCCACAGCCCGCTGCTCGCGTGCCAGCCCGCCGTCGCCGCGTTTCTCGAGCAGCCTCAAGGTCTCGATGCCGTCCCCACAGCCGCTGCCTCCCCGCCGCTCACGCCGGCGTCCATGATCACGACCCGGACTGAGGATGCGTCGAATCCACTCTTGTAGTTTGTTTCGAATCGATGCATTTTGTGTGATTATTGAGTTCAATTGGTGATAAGCAATCTCCAATTAAAGATATTGCATGAACAGGATCTACGACACTCGACAGCAACTGGTGGGAGAGCAAGGTTGCCACCGCTGCCGCTGAATTCCGATGTTGGGCTGCGCTGTGCGCAGGCTCCGATATTTTCCAGGAGCCGGCTTGCTCGACTATGGACTGCGCTCTGAGAAGTTCGTATGAGCCGCCGGGCTCTACCGATGCTATGAGTTTTTTGTGGTGTAGAGGCAACTGAACCGGAGAGATGAGCTGTAGCCGCGCCAATTCTCACACAAGTGCTAGCAGAAGTAAAACAAATGAGCCCAGCTCTGAACCAGTATGCTCAGCAGGCGCGCCCAAGCAAGCGCAAAGGCTCGAGTTGACCTATTGAAAGGCAGAGAAATATCGTCTTGCAATGGATAATGGACTGCGAGAAACACAGGTCATTCTTTCCCTATGGACTGAGTGATGCTTCCATTGAATTACGTCATTAAACATGATCGGACCGCATGCCCAATAGCCACAGGAGTGGCAATGGTTTATGAAGCCTTGGCTCAGCGCCAAGGAATCGTGCATGTAGTGTTTATGACATTTACTTAGTGGTTTCTTGCGCGAGTAGGGCGGCTTGAGCCTCAAGCTCGCGGTTGAGCCGCTTCTGGGCTTTAGTCTGGAGGTTGGCGAGGAGGCCGCTCTTGGCAACAATTTCGTTGCGCACTTCGCGGATTCCGAGGTTCTCTTTGGAGCTCACAAGATGTAGAATCGGGTGCATGCGCATGTACTTCTGAACGCTCGCTTCGGCGGTCGCAATTGTCTTGTCCAGTGCTGATTTGGACAAACTGTCCACTTTCGTAAAAATCACTTGAAAGTCCGTATCCAGGTCCTCCATGAGATCCATGAAGTCGATGTCGACGGGGGTAATACCGCGGCGGCTGTCGATGAGGAGGAACACTATTCACAGCAGTTAGCTGGAGAGAGGTGCCGAGGCCCTACCGTGCTTGAGGTTGTTGCCCGAGCGGTGCTTGATGTAGCGGCCCACAAGTCGATGCCAGTCATCCACCAAAGCCTTCGGTGCCTGGGCAAATCCAAATCCTATAGCGTGCGCTTCATGAGCGACTGTTCAGTGAAACGAATGGAATAACCTGGCATATCGACGAGGGCAATGTCGGGCTGACCACCAGGTTTGCCTCCGACGGAAACAAAATGAAGCTGCTGTGTGCGCCCAGGCGTCTTAGATGCCTTCATGATTGTCGACATCGTCAAAGCGTTGATAAGCGATGACTTGCCGACATTGGATCGCCCAGCAAAAGCAATTTCAGGGACGTTGCCACCAGGCAAATCGCTCTTTTCGCTGCTGCTCAGGCTGGCCATTCGCTGGGTTTCCAGGGCTCCAAAGATACGCTTCACGTAGTCTTCTTCATGGGGCTTGATGGAAGGCGGGACATCCACGCCCTTGAAGAGCGACCGCAGCGCGCGGAACCCAGTCGAACCACGCTTTGCCATCGAGCCAAATCCAAGAATCGTGTTCATTGGCTGGTTTCACCTTATTTTCGGCATACGCCAAATTCAAAGCCACTTGATGTTTGTATTGTCGCGCAGGGAAGATTTACTTTTTTCAATAAAAACATCATGGATTTTGTAGAGCTGAAAGTGTTTTTAAAATATCCGTGCGAGGGGTGTTGCTTGAGCTTGTCGTCGGACGAAACCAGCAGCAACGCCATGAGCTCGGACGAAGGCAGTGAGTACGAGTACGAATACGAGAGCGACTACGGGGGATCGCAGCCCGATGAAGGCGAGGAAGAGATGATTGACGAGACGGCGGTGAAGATTGAGGTACATGACTCCGCGGCAGAAGCGCCGATGACCGATGCGGTGTAGAACACCTTCTACGAGGCCGACGACTGCAAAAACACGGATCCTACGCGCGCGCTGCAGCTCTTTCTCCAAGTCATCTCGCTGCAGGCAGATGCCCCCAAAGACAACAAGGACCACACGAAGTACCAGTTCATGTCCCTCGAGAACATCGTCAAACTCTGTGCGAATCTTGGCAAGCCCGACGAAATGATTGCCCACTACGAGGAAATGCTGCAGTTGCTCCCGAACGTCACACGCAACGAATGCACGGACTCGATTAACTCGATCCTTGACATCGTCTCGTCTCTCTCATCTACGATCATCTCCAAGATGTACACAATCACGCTGCAAGCACTGCGCACGGCCAACAACGACCGTCTGTGGTTTCAAACCAACATCAAGCTCGGGAAGCTGTACCTCGAGCTTGGCGAGTACGCTAACTTGCACCGTGTCCTGGAGCAACTCCAAGCATCCTGTAAGCTTGCCGACGGCTCCGACGATACGAGCAAGGCCACCTCGCTCCTCGATGTGTACTGCTTGGAGATTCAGGTGCGCACTCACTTCTACCAAAGAAATAACACTGGAATAGCTCTGCACGGCGACGAACGACACCGCCAAAATGAAGGTGCTTTACCCCAAGACGCTTGGGCTCGATGCTGCCATTTCCGATCCGCGCATCATGGGGTAAGCGACATCGTCGTACGCGCATCGGGCACCTCATTTGGGTTTTATAGCGTCATTCGGGAAGAGGGCGGCAAAATGTACATGAGCGAAGGCCTGTGGTCCGAGGCGTACAATGAGTTCTTCGAGTCGTTCCGCAACTACCAGGTGCGCGCTGCTTCGATTCCTTGCCCACGTGACACCTATGGTAGGAAGCGGGAAACGCACGGGCAAAGCAGTGCCTGAAGTACGTCGTCTTGGCCAACATGCTCGCGAGCTCGGACATCAATCCGTTCGACTCGCGGGAGGCCAAGGTTTTCAAAGACGTCGACGAGATCAACGCCATGCTGCTCCTTCGTGCTGCGTACGACACCAACGACATCCAGCAGTTCGAGAAGATCCTTAAGAACCCCAAGAACCAGATCAGCAGCGATCCACTCATGAAGCGGTAGGCCCCACATCTCGTGCTCAAGCTGATGTCCAACAACTAGCTACTTGGACCCGCTCCTGCGAAACATTCGCTGCCACGTGATTCTCAAGCTCGTGGGGCCTTACCAGTCCGTGCTCTTGTCGTCGATTGCCCAGGTACGTCGGCCGCATGAGCGCTGGCCTCTGACGCCTCGTTCAGGACATGAACATCTCGGTCCAAGACGTTGAGCTGCTCATGGTCGAGCTCATCAACGACGGCCGTTTGCACCGCAAGATCGACCAACAAAACGGCGTGCTGTACAGCTTGGAGCATCAAAAGTACGTTCGTTTCCCGCCAATGCCGAGCGTGACGGCTGACGCGTTAGGGCCCGTGAGATCGGCAGCAAGACCGTCGAGGCGCTGGCCAAGTGGACGCAAGCGCTCAGCGCGCTGAACGCGGGGCTGCAGAGCCGTCCTGTAGGCATCAAGTCGATGTAAGCCGCAGCACGCGGGACACGTAACCCATCTTTGAACTTATGCGAGGGACAGTGTGGGCTCTAGAACGCTGTCGCATGGTAGACGACCTGCGCCAGTGATGAGTTGCTGATGGTGGACAAACGCTACCGTGGGGAACTCAAGGTCTTGGCGACTCTGAATGAGCTTCAGCTCCCCTACAGTACTGTCGGGGTCGGGTGCATTAAGGGGACGTACGGTTGGTCGATTGGGCTTCCGACGTGCGCTTGAGCACGGCTTGGATCGACGCCACGATGTTCTCGACGGCTGTCTTCAAGCCCACACGCTTGGAGAGCCAGCCGAGGAGCAGCGCCGCGAAGAGATCGCCCGTCCCCGAGTAGTACGCTTGAAGGCGCGGAATCTCCATCTTGAACTGCTCGAACTTGGTTGCTGCCACTTGCTCGCTCGCGTAGATCAAGAGCGTCTGGGCGTCTTCACTGGTGAGGAAGCTGCTGATGACGACGATCTTGGGGCCCATGGCGTGGAGATGGCGACAGGCCGCAACGACGTCGGCGTCGCAGGTCATGGGCAGCCCCGTGAGGAGCTCGCACTCGAACTAGCGGTGGGAAGTGAGCGTACGCAGAGGCCTCACAGCTGTACTTGGTTGGGCGTGACGATATCAGCGAGGGGGATGATTTGATCGCGATAGATGTCAACTAGAACCAGACGCTTGAGAGTTCGGCAGGTAGAGCAGAAATACCAAGCTCGCGCGGCACGTAGAGCTTGTTCTCGTCGCCCATGACGGGATCGCATACGTACAGCCTACCTGCCTATGAGATGCTAGCATACAGTCACAGCGCACGTGTCCTTGTTTTTCGCCCGGAGCTTGGCGAGTGTGTTGACGATCGCCTGCGCAAGGCCCGGGCTGCCAACGTAGCCAGTGAGCAGGTGCGAGTAGTTAATGAGTTCATTCTCTTCAAGACCCAGCACAACTTCCTCGAGCTGCGCCGCGTCCATGCGCTGGCCGCGGAACTTTTTGTAGCCCGTGTGGTTGCTCAGGTGCACCTGGGGCCATGAGCACACAATGGAACGGCAGTGGTAGTACCGTGTTGAGCACATCGACTTCGACGCCCAGAAGTTGCAGCGGGAAGACGGCGCTGCGATTACCGACGTAGCCGTGCACAACGTGCGACTGGATCGAGAGCACGCGGGCGTCGGTCATGTCGTCAATCCAAAACCGCTGTTCACCCCAGTCATCGTTGCGTGCATCTAGACCCTTTGAAGCGTGGGGTGGCCACCTTCGCCCCCGTTTTGTATGCTCGGAGGATTTCGGGGCGCTTCATTAGCACACCCGCCGAGTCCGCGCTCGCACCACAATCTCGGCGCGATCTGTTCGTATGCCACTACTATGCATCACTGGTAGATGTTGCCACTGTTTCGCTCTTCAGTTGTCGGCCTCGTTGCCCAGAGCAACGACGCCACTCCTTGGTGGATGTCCTTGGGCGTTTCCGGCGGGTGCACGGCCAACACTTGATATCATCTAATTAAAGGACCTCCGAGAACCTTGCGCTCCTCGCGCGGTGCCAGCGTCGGCACCGACGACCACCTTTGCGCCCCTCTGCCAGTTGCGTGCATGTAGTCTCCGGATACGCTCATCAGAAGTGGCAGGTGCGCTGGTTAGAAAGTTATCAAGTTTCAAGGGTTCATTCTATGGTGGTGGAGCCATTCCACAGTCAGTTGAAAATCACGAAGATGTTGGGTCGTTTGACGCAAGTTACTCGCGCGATGAAGCCTGCGGGCTCCCGCGGCATGGCCGGCCATGCGCACTCGGGCCCGCCGCCGACCGGCATTGAGGCCGTCATCCGCTCGAAGCTCCCGGAGGACTACCAGGTATGCAACCGGATAGTGTAGGTTGATTCTCACAGCCTTATAGATCGTCATGGCCACCCTCGGCATCTACACGGTGCTCTCGGCGCCTTTGTGGTTCCCCAGCGGCAAGAAGGAGGCCCCCAAGGTTGAGGCCGTCGCCGCCCCTTCGTCGGCTACGTCGGTCATTCCGTCGATCATCGACGACAGCTTCGAGGAGTGGGCCAAGGTTGCCGGCAACCTCGCCAAGTGGGAAGAGAGCCTGAACACGATCGGCGCCTAAATGCCACTGTCCGATATAAAGTCACAATGACAAATGCCGTCGTTTGATGTCCCGTAGTCCGAGATATAGATATTGCATTTGTGGTTTCATAGGTCTACATATCGCCAATTGTTCCAAACTCCTCGTAGCCGTCGCCTCGCAGCCGTGTGCAGTGCATGGGTTCGTAATGATCGCCGCCTCGGTCACCACCCGTCATGCGCATGAGAATGAACCACGGAGAAAGGCCTTTGCCACCGTCGGGGCCGTGGTGGTGGCGCTGGCTTTGCGAGAGCGCCATGGCCGGGTCCACTTCATGCGGGCGATGCGGCAGGAAGAACATTTGACCCATCCCCACGAGCACAACGAAGATGTCGCGCTGGTACGCGGTTGCCAGCGACTCGAGCACAATGTCGTCGCCCCATGCAACGCGCCGGTTGTCCGGGTCGTTGTCGATGGACACGAGGCCATGGCGCGAGTACGTCATGGCAATGAGGAAGTGAGTGTTCGAGTCGAAGTCGCTTCCGACGCACATGTACTTGCAGTACGTCTCGATGTTGAGCACGGGTTGGGCGTGCTCCGAGTAGACCATCTCCGCTGCCTTGTTCCACGAATAGCCGCGGTCCTGGAGCTCGTAGATCCGGGCGACAAGCCAGTCCTTGTCACTGCGCAAAGCAACGAAGCGCCGCACCTGCGTCGGGCTCACACCCCAGCCGCCCCGCAGGTCGGGGTAGTACAAGTTCCGAATTGTCTGGTCCATCTTGGCTTTTTCTTCAGTCGACGACGCGGCGTAGCGCAGGTAGCAATGCTTGGCGGCCTCGTGGCGCAGACGCGACGGGGTCAAGTGCTCGACACCTTCCGTGTGTAGCGTGAGCTGCTCCATGCTGAGGAATAGGCAGTCGCCGAACGGAAGTACTGGCGCAAGGTACTTGACACTGTATGCCGTATCGTGGGGCTCGTACGACACCCCGTGTTCTTCAAGCTGACGCAGGCATTCACGGCTCTCACGGTCAAGGCTAGGACATTTCGCCCAACCCATGCCAACGGACCGCTTCTTCTTTGGGGAGGGCATCACGAAGTCCATGTCTTCATCTTCCGTCACAAGCTGCACATGTTTCTGCCGGGGTGTAATAAGCATCATGGAATCCGAGAGACCGCCCATGAGGCTGTATGTCGAGAATTGCAGCAGGCGCGAGTCCAGGAAGGCTTGCGCCGTATTGATAGTGTCATTGTAATCATCGAGTTTCTTGATCTCTGTCGACGACCCAAGGCTTGGCATGTACGGAATCTCTTCGTCTGGGTTTGGAATGTCTTCGACAATTGGAGCCATCACTGGCTTCTTGAGCGCGACCACAGCAGTCCCCGACGACGCTAGCGTTGGCGGCGGCGGTGGCAGCTGGAGATTGTCGGCGCCGACGAAGACATAGTCCTTCTCCTCGTCGACGACTGGCGCTGGCTTGGCGGCCAGGAGGGCCTTGATCGCTTCAGGGATCATCATGGCTGGGAAAATGGAAATGGAAAGAACTCGTATGCCTCCATATTTTAATGAACCAACCGACACCTCAATACAAAAAGCAAGTAATATATTATGAAAGAGCAGCGAAATTCAGACAGAAATAGATTCGCAAGTATTCGCAATTCCATTGGCCAATAAAGCGACCAATGGCCTGTCGAGGCAACGGATCTTGCCTCAAGGACACAGACGGGCGACCCTGGCAGCGGCGAGGCCACCGACGTCCGCCTCTGCGAGAGGCTACGCGGCGGCTGCATGACAGCCAGCATGCTCAATCGCCAACATGTACATATCTGCGTGCATAAAGACTACATTACATTTACGCCGACGGAGCGCCGTAGCCACCACCGCCTGGGGACTGGATCGTGAGGACGTCGCCGGGGGTGACGTGCACGGTGTTCTTGCCGCCGAGGTTCACGACGCGGCCATCCGGGTACGTGAGCAAGTTAATACCCCGGGCGCCGGGCCCGCCTCCCTCGAGGCCGTAGGGCTGGAAGGCTCGGCGCTCCGAGAGAATACTCACGGTCATGGGTTCAAGGAACTTCAGCGCGCGCACGACGCCGTCGCCGCCTGTAAAGCGGCCAGCGCCGCCAGAGTGCGGACGCAGCCCAAAGGACTCAAGCAGCACAGGGAAACGCTTCTCGAGGATCTCGGGGTCCGTGATGCGCGTGTTGGTCATGTGCGTGTGCACGCCGCTGCGCCCGTGCCAGTGCGGCCCCGCGCCTGCACCACCCGCGATCGTTTCGTAGTAGCCGCCCAGCGTGTCCGAGCCGAACGTGAGGTTGTTCATGCAGCCCTGGGACGCGGCGGCAGCGCGGAACGCGAGAAATATCACGTCCGTGACGCGCTGCGACGTCAAGACATTGCCGCCGACGACTGCCGCCGTCGAGCTCGGGTTGAGGATGCTGCCGTCCTTGGGAAAGATCACCTCGATCGGCGTCAAGCAGCCCTGGTTCAGCGGTAGGTCGTCGCCGATCTAGCCGCGCGCATGAGGCCCCCAGAGCGCTTGCCGACGTACCAGGAGGCAGCGCAGGCAGTAAATGATGGCTGAGTACGTCACCGCCGGGGGGGCGTTGATGTTGCCATACACCTCGGCGCCTGTGCCTGTAAAGTCGAAGATGGCGCTGTCGTTGCGGCGGTCGATCGTAATCTTGAGCGCGAGCCGCGTGCCGTCGTCCATGAAGTCTTCGGCGGAGACGCTGCCGACTTCAGGGAGACCTTGCGCCAGCGAGAACTCGTGCAGCATCGTGCGCACTGCTTGCTCGGCCGTTTCCTGCGCTTGCATGAGGACGGGCTATCTCAACGGCGAACTCGGCACCTGGATAAACGTCATATACGCCGTCACGACGCGCAGCGTGTATTCGCGGATGAGGTCTTGCATCAGGTGCACGCCCTTCTGGTTGGCGGCAACCTGCGCCTTCAGGTCCGAGAGGTTGTCGCGGAGGTTGCGGGTGCCGATTGCAGGCCGGCCAAGGCTGTCGACCTTGCCTTTTTGAAGCAAAATGTCCGTGATGCCGGCCTCTTGGAACTGCCCCGAGCGCCCGTCGACCAGCTTGAACGCGACGATGGCTGCGCCTTCTTCCGCAAGGCACTTGGACAGCGGTGGCATGGAGCCCTACGCTCGGTCAGGCGAGACGATCGACGCCTGTAGACGCTACCGGCGCGATGCCGCCGATGTCGGCGTGATGGCCGCGACTCGCGACAAAGAAGACGATCTTGCCGTTCTCAAAGACCGGCGTCATGACCGTGATATCGGGCAGGTGACTGCCCCCCGCCAGCTGCGGGTGGTTAGACACGAGCACGTCGCCCTCGACGATGTCGTCGCCCCAGTACTCCATCTACCGCCGGCGTGAGCGTTGCCCGCTGGCAAAGGCCTACCTGGAAGCGCACGGCCTGCTGCATCGCACCGAGGTGCACCGGTAGATGCGGTGCGTTGGCCACCAAGCCGCCGTCCGGCCCAAAGAGGGCGCACGAGAAGTCCAACCGTTCCTACGCCGAATATGAGCATCACCCGAGCTGGTGACGAGCACCTTGATGTTGACCGACACGGACGTGCGTGCGAGGGTGCGGCCCATCTGCTCGGCAATGCCCATGAAGCGGTGGGAGAACACCGAGAGCTGGATGGGGTCCATGACCACGGGCACGTGCGTCAGGTCAACGTCGGCCGCCACAGCCTCGCTACAAGGATCGAGTTGGTTTGGGTGAAGCAGGGCGGACGTACTCATGGCTGCCGAGGTACAAGTACAGATCACCGTTGTGCAAGATCTCAGCGTGCCATTCGCTCTCGACGATGACAGTGGCTTGGTTCTGCATGATGACGGCCGGTCCCGCGACCGTCGTCGCCGTCCCGAGCATGTCGCTGTGCAGGTACACGGGCACGTCGCGCCACAGCTTGGCGTCGTCGAAGTAGAGGGGCGTCGATGCATGTGGCGCGGCCGGCGTGGCCGCTACCGGGTCCCCTCGCGCGTCGTTGGCGGCGTTCGATGGCGGCGAGAAGGTCCCGCGGACTCGGATGTCGTCAATGAGAATGGCGCGCTGGCTCAGGAGAAAGCCGAACTCCTGCTGATACTTTTCGAGGAAGGCAGCCTCAAAGTCAAAGGCCACGAGCGACTCGGCGATGGGGCGGCTGCGGTCAGTGACGAGGCAGCGGGTCATGAGTGCTGTGTCCGTGCCTTCGTAGCGCAGGTTCAGGTAGTAGTCGAGCGTCGAGTAAGCGGGGTCGAAGCCCTCCGCCACCAGGTCGGCCTGTACGACCGCGGCCAAGTCGAGGAGGTTGGCAACGACACCCTCCTTTGTGCCCGCCGTGTACGTCGTGGACGCCGGCAGCTGTTTGTCAATGACGCTGTCGGCGAGGCTCAGACCGTAGGCTGAGAGGATGCCGCTGTAGCGCTGGACGTACACCTTGGTCATCCTACGGCGCATGAGGTCGACAGATAGCAGCGCCCGCGTACCCGAGAGCCTTGGCAATCGCACACGCGTGCTGCGGCCCGGCACCGCCGAAACACGCCAAGATGTGAGTGCTGATGTCGTAGCCGCGCATCTACGAGCGCTCTGAGCCCGGGTCATGCACCGGGCGACATGCCTGAGTCAGATTGCGGATAGGGCGGCACATAGCTTCATTAGCGACTCGCAAGAAACCCGACGCAACCTCTTCGACCGAGTACTTGATGCTTTGGCTGGCGTTGATCTCGGCCGTGAGTACTTCGAAGGCCTGGCGCGCGCCGGCCAAGTCGAGCGGTTCGTTCTCATCTACGATACTGCCGTGAGACCTCGCGACGCGGGGTTCCCGACGTACTCGGGCCAAAGATGTGTGGGAAGTACTCAGGCAGGATGCGGCCCGTGACGAGGTTGGCGTCGGTGACGCTCAAGAAGCCGTTCTTGCGGTAGCACACGGGGCCAGGGTGCGCGCGCACACTCTCGGGACCCACAACGAACATTTGGTTCTTGTAGAAAAGGCGGGAGCCGCCGCCAGCTGCCACCGTTTGTATGTCGAGCTGCGGGGCGCGAATCGGGACGTTGGCCGTGACGCTCTCGAAGACGTGGTCGAAGGTCCCGTCGTAGCGCGAGACGTCCGTGGAGGTGCCGCCCATGTCGAAACCAATAACTGCCGCACGTGAGCCCAAGGTCAAACTCAACGGCAACGTACCTGGCAGCGGCAGCTGGGCGTGGTGCAGCGGGGGTCGCGTCGTGCGCGCATAGCCAACGACGCCGCCCGCCGGGCCCGAGAGGATGGCGCGGTTGCCGCAGAAGCTCGACATGGGCGTGAGGCCGCCGTCCGACTGCATGAAGCTGATCTTGACGTCGCGGAGGCCCGCGTCGAAGCCCGAGCAGAATGACACGAGGTAGTCTTTGATGACGGGCGTCAGATACGCATCAGCGCACGAAGTGAAGCCACGCGGCACCATCTTGATCATGGGCATGATTTCGGACGAAAGAGAGACCTTTGGAGGCGCGTTGAGGGTGGCCACGGAGACCATAGAGGTACCTGAGTAAAGCCGAGCTCCTTGGCTATCTCCCCGATCACTTGTTCGTGCTGGGGAAACGTGTACGAATGCGTAAGAACGACGGCAATGCTCATGATGCCTTTGATGCGCAGCGCCTAACATTTAGACGTGAGCCACGGTGTCTGCAACAGACTAGAATGTACCTGGAGCTGGTCCCGGATAGCGGCAACGTTGGGCGGCTCGAGCACGCGTACATAGTCACCGCTGATGCCCTTGATGTCGTTGCTTTGGCGATCATTGTCGTGGACCAGCTGGACGCGCTCGACGACCTCGACCACCTCTTCGTAGAGCATCTACGGGGTTTATATGAGGGCCCTTGCCTGATATCGAAGCTACTGACGTCGGGTGTCGTGATCTCAAGATCGAAAATCTTAGGCCGGGACTGGTTGCCAATGTAGAGGAGATCCTTGAAGCCCTTGGTGATGATAAGTGCCGTGCGCTCGCCGTTGCGTTCGAGCAGGGCGTTGGTAGCGACGGTCGTGCCCATGCGGATGTACTCAAGGCGCGACGTATCCACGGGCTGGCCGCGTGGATGCGGAACGCCCGTAAAGAGCTCAAGGATGCGTCGAATACCTTCCCTAAACTCTATCATGAGGCACGGCATCGCTGCTGTTGCATGGGTACCGCGGCGCATCGGGGTAGTTGGCCGGGTCTTCCGACAGAAGCTTAATAACTTTGACTTCGATGCTACCATTGGGCGCCGTCATCTCGGCGTAGACGTCCGTGAAGGTCCCGCCGCGGTCGATGGAGACACGAATCGAGCGCATGCTGGCCGTGGATCGCAAAATTGGAATTGACACCATGCCACTTTGCCCGTTTACCTGGTCATCCGGATGTTCCTACAGCATCCGGATATCAAGTACCTTGCAGTTTGTATGTTGACCGATTGCGTCCGAGGGGTAGGGCTCGGGGCGCAATCAGGAAACATCCGATTGGTTAAAATTCGACTTGAATTGCAGCACGGCGAACAAACGCTGCGCCATTAGAAGCGACTGGAACAAGGCAGCTTTTGGGTGGATGATGTGTGCATGGACCGAGCCCCTCGATGCGCGTTAGCTGTAGTAGTTTAAGCAATGCACTGCCGCAGCGTGCCTACGACCTTAGCGCGCAGTGTAGTAGCGGTTGTCTAGAGACACCAAAGGCTCTCTCCGAGGGATCCAGAAATGTCTCCACGATCTTTGCTGAGCATGGCGGGATTAAACGTCATGAATTTGAAGCGAAGACGCCAGAAAATGCCTTCAGGCTCAGTCTTGCACTAATTGAGCGGTCGCTGGACTTGGTGGGGCTACCGGGGCGCAAAGCGAGGGGCGCAACACGACCATGACTGGCAACCTCAGGTGACGAAACTCATTAGACAATATGGTAGATCAAATGCTTTTTGTATCCCTGAAGCGAACTGAATATCCCGAGACCGTTGTTCATTGTCCTTTCCTTGCATTGATCCAGGTGCAAGCCCCGTAGATCAACAAGAGAGCTCGTAAAATCTCTTGGCCAAATGAAGCGACCTGTACCATGCCCGCAACAAAGGAAGTACCTCGAGGTGATCAGCCTTGACTCCCGACCCTATTTCACTTCAATTTCCAAAGCTATTCAACAGAATGATGCCCAGAATTGGTTGTTCATTGAAAGTCACCGAGCATCCAGGCTCTTGTTTCGTTGTTTTGGCAATTAGTCGACCATTTGCTATTTTCCTCGACTGGCAGCGGAATGGCCGCGCAACACGAAAACTGTGTTTGCTTCAAACATCACGAATTATTTTCTGCTTATTTGGTAGAGCAATCCCGCATTGCGGCACTCAGTATTCATTCACCACTGCTGGTACTGGATTTGCTCTGTGCCTACGTTTGGTAGTGTTTGGCACCTGTGCTTGAGGCAGAGCCGGCTGCAGGTTCGGCTCCTTTGCGGTATGTCGTCCTGGTGCGTGTGAATAGTCTCATCCGGATGGATCCGGATGTGAATATTTGATTGCCATTCTGGGTGCGCCTGTGTTGTGCAGCGGCGAATGATCGAGTACGGCACAGCGCGGCCAGCTGCGGCAAGGTACACGTACGTCCATGGCTCATACAACCCGAATCGTTACGCCGACCACCGCGTGCTGTACCCAACGCGGCCGCGACTGTCCTCCTGTCCTTGGGCCTGTGCGCTCCCGGCGCAGTGGATGACTCTGCGATTTGTTTTGTTCCACGTAGCGAATGTCGTGGCCGCTGGCGTCTCGGCGATCATCTCCCTCGTTGTTATCCTTCTGTTTGTTCTCGCTTCCCCGCTCGAGAGCTGGCTGCAACCGCTCATGTCGCGAGTCGTGCTTTTCATTGTGCTGCAACTCGCATCGCTCGATGTGCACTTGTACAACTCGATTTCGCCCGCTGGCGAGCATCTTTACGTCTCTTTTGCTCTGTCAGATGCATCCATCGACTACGAAGTCCTCCGTGCCCTTGTTTATTTCGCGAGTGTCAAGATCCTCCTCGTGCTGTCTACGAGTGGCTTGGTGCTCGTCGTCAGCGCCGCGTCGCTTGCTGCCATCGTCCTCGCTTCGACCCCTTCTGTCGAAGCCATGAGGCTTGAGGTGTCGTCAACAGTCTCGTTATGGCTCGTGGCAGGTGGGACTGGTCTTTACGTCTCGGGCTTTCTGTGCCATGTCCTTGGTCGCGGCTACTGCGACCTGCTCCAGCGCTGTTGTGTAGACCGACTCGGGATGTACAAGTACGTCTTTGGCTACTGCATGTCGACGCTGTACCATACTCCGCTGCATTTGATGGGCTTTGGCTCCGGACAGATCGTGTAGCAATAAGAATCGAATAGTTAAGGTCTGGATTCTAAACTTGATACCTCGGTAGAGTCGACGTGTACACATAGCTGTACGTCGCAAAGTACTCGCAGCAAAAGAACTTCGTTGCCTTGCACAACAGGCGCGCCGTCATGTGCAACAGGTACGTGGCCATGTAGAGGGTGAAAATGCCCGCGATCGCACAGCGAATGGAGGCGCCGTGACCGACGTAATGCAGTGCGCATTGGCCATCAAGGTACACAAAGCAGGCGCCCGTCGGCGCGAGGATCGCCACAAAAAACTGGAGCGCTACGATCAAGAGGATGAGGCTCGTGAAGCTCGACAGAAGTGCAATCGGCATTTTCACGACGGCAAAGTACACGATCGCAAGCAGCGATTCGCGAGAGAACTCAGCGAGGGATGGCGAAACACGGAGCCCTTCTGTGTGGATGCGTTCAGGAAACTCAAAGTTGACATAAATGTGCTCGTGGCGCGGTGAGATGCAGTTGTACAGATGGACGTCGAGCTTGGCAAGGAAGTGGACGACGTAGCACAAGCCGCGCAGGAGAAGAAGTCCGATGCAGCATACGGGAATCAAAGCGAGACCGCTGGAGAGACTACCCCACACCAGCACAAAGGCGACCACACTGAAAATGGCGTTCGCCACGTGAAAGACTACGGCCTGAAGTGTGAGGCAGCGGAACGGCGCTGTGAGGAGGTACGAGGTCCAGCTTTCCTCTTGCGGGTTATGGAGCAGGAATCTGCCGTTGTAGTGACGCGGGTCATACCCATGGCGCATTGCTTGCTGTGTCGGATCTATCGCGGTAGGATACGTGCCGTACATTGAGCTGCTCCCAGATCACTCGTTCCTGAATTTGCACGCCAAGTTCGGTGCAATTAGACGTGGCATTATGAAATCATCGTGCGGCAGCTGCCACCATGAAAAGTCTCGAAGGCCCTGCATCGCGATGATTGGGAAAAAAAAAGCTTCTTTTTGACGAATGAAATGACCGCTTTTGGTTGATGGCATCTGGAGAGTTCCATTTCGCCTCTCCCAAGATGGCCTTGATCCGCCGCTCCTTGTCCCGCGCGCTCCCTCGTTCTGTGGCTCCGCTGCAGCTCGTTCCCCAGCAGTCGCGCTACCTCCACGCGACCCGCCCGCAGGACTCGGCGCTGATCGTTGGTGGCGCTGGTGTTGCAGTCGCGGCGATGAGCGTCAAGTACTTGCTCCAGTCGTACCAGCAGTACCAAGCCGCCAAGGCGGCCGCCCCCGCCGAAGAGGCCAAGGGCAAGTCGGACGCCAAGGGCACCTCATCTGAGCGCGGCAGCTTCTTCAACTTCAACATGTCGTACCGCAACTTCTACGACGGTCCGTTCGAGGACAAGATGACACGCCGTGAGGCCGCGCTCATCCTCGGCGTCCGTGAGAACGCCAACCCCGATCGCATCCGCAATGCCCACCGCAAGCTGCTTATCGCCAACCACCCGGACACGGGGGGCTCCACTTTCCTCTCGACCAAGATCAACGAGGCCAAGGAAATGCTTCTCAACGGCAAGTAATAGACATCGTGTTGTATCTCTATGCAGTTTTCCTTGTCCTGGCGCTACGCCACGGCCAGCCCGAGCTTGTACGAAATTGCTTGCTTGAGACTCACGAGCTCCTCCGACTCGACCGCGAACGTCGCCGCGAAGCTGCCAACGATGCTAACAAAGCCCTTTTCGAACTCGGCCTGCAGCGGCGCAAGCGCGGCCACGTCGGCATCTGGCTCGACTTGACGGTGGAAGGCATCGCGGCTGATGGCCAGCACCTCGAGTGCCGCTGTAAGGAACTCCAGCAACGCTGCGCGGAGGGCCGCCTGCGCCTTCTCCTGGGCGGGTTGTGCCATGCAGTTACCGTCCGGCTGAAGCAGCGTCCCGTCGGCTGCAGCTGAGAGGAACTGCGCAATGACCTCGGGCGCCCCACCGTGGACCTCCGTGTTGATGCTGCCCTTGAGGAGGTGCGTGAGCGCCTTAACGTCCGCCGGAACACCGCGAGCTGCCGCCGTCACCAGTCGCGCCAGCGCCGCCGTGCGCCGGGCGATGTCGTCTGTCGCGCTCTCAATCGGGCAGCGCACGACCTCGGTCCGCACCTCGACGCGCTGCCGCCCCACAAGCCAAGGAAACGCCTGCGCCACTCGCAGCGTGCTGCGCCGCACGAACTGGTTGCGGTCGTACTTGGCTGGGCCAGCGAGGGAGAAGGGCACGCTGAGCACGAAGTCGCGGCCGCCGGGCAACGCAACCACGGGCGTCGCCTTGAAGTACACGGTCGCGTCCGCGACCTCTGCCCGGCCTGCAAGCGCCTTGACGCGGCGCTGCAGCTGCGCCGAAAGCGCTACCTCGAGGCCTGCGACGACGTCGGCGATGCGTTCGAACGCTGACCGCTTGTAGATGTACTCGACCGGCTCGTCTGGCGAGAGCAGCAACGACACGGCAAAGTACCGCGCACCGGGCGGCGCCTCCACTTGCGCAGCAAGCGCCGTTGCCAGGGGGTCCAGCGAGCGCAGTACGGCGGCGAACTCGGTGAAGCACCCACCGACCCGAAGGCGCGCAAGCATGCGCTCGCCGATCGCGAGCGACAGCTCGGGCAGCGCGGCTTGGTCCACGAGCTCCCGCGCGCGCCGCCAGTGCGCGAGGGCTCCGTGCAGCGTTGCGCTGGTTATTGCAAGGCGATCGTAGCACGCACTAGCCTCGGCGGCTTGGCCGCGCCCCGCGTGGTACGCAGCCAGCGCATCGAGGAGCTCTCGGTGAAGCGTCGGGAGCCAGTCGACCGGCAGCTCTTCAAGCAGCGCCACCGCGGCTTCTTCGAGCCCCTCAGGATCGGCGACGTCCCCGCCGTCGACTGCAGCTTGCAGCCGTGCTCGCGTCCCGTGCAGGCGCCGAAGCAGTGCGAGGCACGCACTAAAGTGCAAACTGAGCGTACCGTAGTCGCTTAAAATGGCACTCAGCCGGTCGAGCGCGGCCGGCACCTGCGACAGGTGCTTGGCTGCGACGTTAAAGAGAGCTGATTGCACGCCGCGAAAGGTGCCGACCTGCTCGAAGCTGGCGCGGAAGAGCTCACCGAGGAGGGTTGCCGCCAGCGGCGCGATCGCCTCGCTGGGCGAAGCCGCCAGCAACAGCAACCGCTCACACCACGCCTCGTCGGCCATGAGCCCCCGGGCTGCGTCTGCAAAGAGCGCGCGCTGGAAGCGGCGCAGAAAAGCCGTCAGATACCCAAGCACGTGTGCCAGCAACGCTGTGTCGAAGTGCACGTGGCCAATGCGCGTGAGCAGCAAGAAGAGCATGTCGACGACGCGCGGCAGGAGGGCCACGGCCCGCGCGGGTGATACGGAGGAAGGCCTACGGGGCCGCACGCTGGCGCCGGGAGCGTCGAGCACCGCCTCAAACTCGGCTTGAAGCGCCTGGAGCGACTGGACGACCGTCGTCACGAGGTGCTCGCAAAGGTGCTTGGCACAGGCGTCAAATGCTCCGGCTGGAGTCTCACCCTCCTCCTTGGAGTACGCAGCGTCCACGGTGCTCTTGCGCTGGGCGAGGTAGCTTTTGCCCCAGTTTCGAGGGAGCGACCGGTGTGCGGCCTCCTTTGCATCTGCCTTGTGGCTGCGGCGCAAGAGCCGCGCGTTGGTGTTGCGCTGCTTCATGAAGTGCTCGATGTCCAGGAGCGACGCACGGTTGCCTTGTTCAAGCGTGTCGGGCGACAGCACCTGCTGCCACGGAACGCCATCGGCCAAAAACACCTCGACAAGCTGCCCGAGGGCGGCCAGACCGCTCGCGACGTGAGCTTCGACCGCCGGTGTGTATTCGGCCACGGACGTTCCGGCCGCTAAAGGCGCCTTCCGGCCGCGCTATCACCCACGTGACCGGTCCATTCTCCGACGACGTAAAGCGTACGTGATGCTGGGTCTTGGCCGGCGTCGTTGTCTCTGGGGTTGCTGACGAGGGTGGGGGTATCCAGAACCTACGTCAATGCCGTCATTATCCTTCACTGCAGCTACCGCTAGCACCTCTGGCGCTCTGCTTCCGGGAGATGGCGCAGGCATGCCGCGAGACACACAAGCACTTCTCGTTTGAGAACCTCGGAGGTGGCTTCATCGTCTTCGACGCTCGAGAGCAGCCGACCGGGCGTCGTAAGCGCTAGCAGCCGCGGCAGTACGGGCAGCACCATGCGCGCCAACCGTTCGGGGGCTACGGCGCCTTGGGCCACGAACAAGCGGCGAAGGATGCCGACGGCCTGCGATTTGATCTTCTCCTCTGGCTGCTCGTCCGCGATCGCAAGGAGTGACGTGAATAACAGCTGCGCCAACCACGCGTCTGGAAGCCCTTCGCTCGCCACATTGAGCGCAACGAAGGGCGCTGCCTCGGCCAGCAGCCGCAGGAACGGGAACGTCATGTGGATGAGCGTTGTCGAGTCGGGCGTGGTCGCCACGGTTGCCACGGCGGCCCGCAGCCAAATGGCGACCACGCCGTTGGTGACAACGGCGAAGAGCTGCAGCGCAAACCGCCCGAGGCTCACAAGCAGCTCCTTGCGTACGAGGAGCCCATCATCCACAGCCACGACACAGCCCAAGAGCCCATGCAGCAGCGCGGCCAGGGCTGCCTCGGCCGCCGGCTCGAGCGTCTGTGGCAGCACTGGCGACTGCAATGCCACCGACTTGAGCACGAGGTGAAGCAGCACGCCTGCGTGCGCCAAAGACGCCGCGCGGGCCTCCGGATGCGCCAACAGCCCGGTCCACTCCGCTACGAGTGACAGGTACACGGGTGGCGCCTGGTTTCCCGGCACCTCGTCGAACGCGACGTCCACTAGCGTCCACGCTAGTGCAGTGTCCGTGGCGGTTGACCGCACAGGAGCGAAGGCGCACTTTTCCAGCAGGCCCAGCAGTGCAACGAATGCGGCCTGCCGGACTTCTGTGGCTTCGTGGCCGACCAAAGCCGTGAGCCGACGAAAGAGCTGCAGCGCATGGTATCGGAGCATCACGTCTGGCGCCGACCGAAGGCCTCGGACGCGCTGTGTGAGGTCCTAGCTGTCGTGTGGCCGAGAGCAGCGGCTGTGCACGTACCGTCGCGGGACTGCCGAGGTCGAGCTGGAGGAACGCGTGGAGATCGCGGTGCTGGCTCCAGACGGAGGACACGAGACGGGACCGACAGTGCAGCGCCATGCCCTTGACGTCGCTATCGATGGCAGCGACGGAGATCGCGTGCGCCGCGTCCTGGAGCACGACGCCGTCCATGTCGAGCAGTGGCAGTGTCGCTGTGGCCACGAGGTCCATAGGCAGCTTTCCCGCTGGCAGCTTCTTGCAGTGCACTTGATAGAATGAGAAGAGCAGCTTGTGGCTAGCCTGTAGCTGCCCCGGTAGCGCGAGCTTGAGTTCGTCCTCGAATGCTGGCGTCTTGGTGTGGTACGAGACATGGCACAGCGCCTCTGTGGCGAGCGTTGGCCCGCTGAAGAAGGCGGCGATCGGGGCTTGGCCCTCCAGCAGCTGCACCTTGACGAGCACATTGCGATGCTATGTGCGCTGAGACGTCGGCGACCATCGACCAGCGTACCTGGAAGCGGTCGATGGCAAGTGGGTAGAGATAGAGCACATGCACATACGCAACGGCGACAGGTCCGCTGCAGGTCGGGCCGAGCGTGGAGGTGGCCGACGGCAGGCAGAAGGGCTGCACCTCACGACACCAGTGGTCGACGCCGCTCTTGCGCGGGGCATCGCCATACATGGGGGGCAGTAGGTAGAGGAGCGACGGCGTCGTCACGGCCTTGGTGTCCATTGAGCGCTTCTTAGCTGCCGCCACGGTGACATCGTCGATGCGCTCGATGTCGAGCTCACACACGCACGCGACGACCTTCTCCCTGCGGCCGTGGACAACGCAAAGCATGGATGTGGGACGTACTTGTATGTGCCTTTGGCGGCGTCGACGAGGAGCGCCACTCGCTGCTCGTCACTCATACTGGCCTTTTGGCGGTAGAGGATCATCTGCCGTGTACCTTCGGAGAGAGCGATGGCGCCCCATGCCAAGCTCTGGACCAAGACGTTGGGACGCGGGACAAGGGGGAGCTACCCAACCTGATGGACACGGCCGAGACGAGCCGCGGCCTCCGCAGCCTTTTCGATCAGCTTGGACTGCTCGGCATCGGTGGCGTACTTTTCAGGCTGACAGTAGGGAAGTGTCATGACTTCTCCGTCGCCTTGCATGACTTTCGACGCCTGGGAGAATGTGTGGAGCTGGAACGAGGGGAACACGTACCTGCAGAACAAGGTACAAGTTTTGTGCATATTGGTTGGGCATGGCGTAGAATAGAGCGCTGCGTACGGCATTCGTGGCCATCTAGGGGCCGTGTGGACGGTTTTAGAATGGGGTACGATGTACATGGAGTGCCGGAGGAGCGTTCACATCGAAATGGAAGTCTTCACTCACGCGGCAGCCGGCGCTCACATCAAAGAGCGCAACACGGCAGTACACGGGCTCAACCTACGAACTTCTTGCCTTGTGTTCATCTTTGTTAAATCGTACGTTTCCAAGGGCGAATGCAAGACCGCAGGTGACCTTATACGCCGTGGAGCCTTCAATGCCCGTAACGTCGCGAAACCACGTAGGTTCCTTCACGACAGACGAGAAGAGCGGTGCACTGGGCGAAAAATTGGGCTCATAGCATTGCAGCAAGCTCTTGGTCTCAACCTCCGCGTCGCTCTCAGCACGTAGCGCTCCATGCGCATCCTTGGCGATCTGCTGCTTGACCCGGAGCACCCGCCACGGCCGGGCAAAGTCCGGGGACGGGGACATGTCTGCATGCGCAGGAGGCACATGCCAGATCCTGCGCGGGATCGAGGCTATCTCCACAGCACCGCGTTCATGAACGAAGCTTGCCGCGTCCATCGGCCTCGCAGCGCCGCGTCGTTTGAAACGATGTGGAAAAGATCGCGGATCGTAGTGTCCTGTGATTGGCAAAAAACATTTACATTTCCGCCAATTGCGTGTCGCCAGCCATCATAACCATGATGAGGGAGGACCGTGGCCTCCTCGGCGGCGCAACTCGCATGGAAGGAACTCATCGACGACATATAAAATACGGCGCTGCCTCAAAATTGTCATACTCTATGCACTGCTGTCCGAGGCATGCACCTTCCGGCACAGGGGCACGGGGCACGCTGGCCCAACTTGGCAGTGTATCGCATGGAAAGCAAAGAGCTTGGCCATCTTGTCGGCAAAGCCCACGGCCCGCACCTCGGGGTTAAACGACAGCCAGCTCATGACCTTAAGTGCCTTCTTAAGGTGGGCGCAGTAGGTGCCGAACGCCTCGTCGTCGCACGCGGCAGCATCACACTGGCACGAGTGCACGAGCCACTTGTCCATCCGCTTGAGGTCCTTGACCATCTACGCGGCGTTGCGTTAGCCCACAAACTTTGCTCCACGATGACGCACGAGCTCGGGGGCTTTAAGGCTGCTTTGCGTGCTGTAGACGCGAGCACATGATGGGCAAAACCAGTCGCCCGACGGCACAGCGTGGAGGCCCACGCAGTACGTATGGTACACTACGCGCACATGAGGGCCGGGGCGGCCACCGCCGCGTACCATTGCCGCACTCGTCGCAAAGCAGACTCTCGTCGTCATTCTCGTCGATATTGCACACGAGGCAAAGCTTGGCCTACGCGCCGGTCAGTCGTAACCTATAAGTACCGCGCACCTCGACTTCGTCGCTGTCATCTGGGGACGACGGGCACGAGTCTTCATCGCTCTCGTCGTCGTCGCTGATGTCGACGACCACGGCCTCCGACACGGGAGGCCGCTTCCGCGAGGGCTTTGGCGCAGTGCCGCTGTTATCAACTGCTGCGGCGAACGTGACTTCCTCCACGGACTCGTCCATGGGCTCGTCGACCTCGGCTCTTTCGTCGGAGACGTCGGGGTTCACTGCGACTGCAGCTAGCGGCGGCGATGCAGTCTCTGCTGGCGGCAAGACTTTGGAGGATGGGGGCGTCAGCAACTTTGCTGGCGAAGAAGGGACCTTTGCCGGCGATGATGCGGCTTTCGCTGGCGTTGATGAGGCTCTAGCTGGTGCGGGCGATGCAGCCTCGGCCGCAGGCGGCGAAGAAACCTTGGGCTGCGCCGCAGCTACCTCAGTAGGTAGAGGTGACAAGGCCTTGGCGGGCGAGGGCGATGTAGCCTTGGCCAGTGAAGGCGACGCAGGGGCTGGAAGCGAGGTATCGGGTTGTGAGTCCGACGGCTTAGTCGGCAGTGCGGTGGCTTTCGCGACGGGTGGCGCAAGCGGGACGTTGGGAAGCGGGGAGGTACTGTGAGCGGGAGGAGACGTATTGGTCGGCGCTGGCGACAGCTTTGTGGCGAGGGATGCATCCGGTGTGGACTCAGCAACAGGGGGCATGGGCCGAGGGCTTGAAGGATCGACTTCGCCCTCCTCCATGTCGACGTCTTCAACTTCCGTGCGCGATTCGGGTTGCTCTGCTGGAGGCGAGGCGCATACCTCGGGCTCGTAGATGTCCATGTCGTCGTCCACCGCACTCTCCGAGGTGGCGATTGGCGTGGATGGCTCGTCAGGAACAGATGGCGTCGGCTCGGCCGTAGCTTTTCTTACTGCGGCGTCGCTCTATCCCCTCGTATATGACTCAGCACCGAATTGGGATTCGCGAACCTGCGGCACCACGGAGGGGCTTGGATGCGATGTTGCTGCTGGCCGCGCGCCCACGCCTTGAACCGAGCGGGCTTGCGCCGGCCCGACGCCGCGCTTGGCCTGCTTGAACCAGCTGAACATGGTTAGGCACGATGACTTCATGTCGGCGACCCGCGCATCCGCTGCATACGTTGCCTGCCAGTCAAAGGACGCGCTCGTCATCGCAGCTTCGCCACGGAAAGCAAGGTATTTTACACTATTTCGTATGTACAGACTCAACACCATTTTAAACGAATAACTCCTGCACTTCAGTACATATATAGTGTTACTCAGTTTTATAAAACGAAGCAATTTTCGAATGCCAAATCTGACGCCACTTTGAATGCCAAACGTACTGGAAGGATACATGCCTAACTAAGTGTTGTGGCAGGTGTCAGGAAAGCCAAGCGCCACATACTCTCTTTAGCTTTGCTACATCGAGGCCATCTAAAGGTGTGGGTTTTGGTAGGTAGTTGTGCTCGCTGTTGAATAATCATATATATTTTAGAAAGAAAGATTCCCTGAGCTGCAAGTTCAAACACTATTTCGGTGGAAAATAAAAAGACGAAATCCGCATTCGGCAATTGCCACGAGCGACCACCACCGACAGCGCAATGGTACGCAACGGCGGGCGTGTGGGGCGCTCATGACATGCGTAGAACAAGCAGAACGAACACGATCTTTCGGCCGGCGCGCAGCAGGACTCCCAGGAGCTCACGGTCTTCGTCCAGAGCCTTCTCGAGCAAATGGTAGGAACCCCTTGCAGTCGGTCGAGGAGGCTCATCGGTTGTCGTAGCAATCGCGGTTCGCACAAATGTCAGAGGCGATCATCGGAAGAAATATCCTTTTTACCGCCCATGTTGCTCTTTCCCATTTTCCTCCTGTGTGGCCTTAACCTGTTTCTCTGTACTTGACGAGATGGGCAGCCGGATCGACGATCTTGAAAAGTCCATTGGCGAGCTCATGGAGCAGGTATGCAGCCACCCTCGTGCCCAGCCCAAGATATACAATCGTGTGTAGTCGTCCACGGAAGGCAAGCCTGCGGCTGGGCCCAAGGAGTAAGCGCGCAATACGACGTTATACTTCATCTTTCGAGTATTGTGTTGCTAAAAGCCAAATTCTTCTTCGTCGTGGTAGTGGTCAATCTGGTTTCGAACTGCGATCTCATCGGCGAGGGGCTCGTCGCCAATGCTCATGGACCGTGACGGGAAGAACTCGGGATCGGCCTCGCTGCCCGTGTAGCTGCCAGGCATGAAGCTTGCGCTCGACGCAAAGCTACCGGCCATGCTAGCATTCTCATCGCCGGCCTCCCCGTCCTCGGATTCGACGGCATCATCGTCGTACGCTAGCATGTGGCTTTGAACCTGGTGAAAGGCTTCCGAGTTGCCCGACCACGACGGGTCTGCGTGCTTCCAGAATAGGTAGAGCGGCCCGATGTACTTGAACGAGCGGCGCAAAAGGTACGGGTCGAACGGGAAGAAGCACGCCTGGTTGGTCGTGTTTTTCTCGACGATGGAGCGCTCGAGATTCATGCCATGACTCGCGCTCTTGACGGTCGTCGACGTCGAGATCCACTGGAGCAGCTCCTCGATGCATTCGTCCGGCAACAAGAGCAAGAGCTCGGCAACATTGACAAACTCGTTGGCGACCGACGGCTGGAACACGGGCTGACGAAACGGCATGAGCGGACACATGAGGATGCGCTGCCAGCCCAGCGACCGCACGAAGCCATAGCCGGCCTCCGAGCCGCAGAGCTCGAGGCCTCGGAAGCACACGATGTAGCATGCCGTCTGGATTACGTCGGCTGTGAGCGGGTCGCAGGCCGCGGCCGCGATGCCGTCGACCGGCAGGTTGTCGAGTAGGTCCACTTGGCTGTGGATCCATCGCAGCAAGTGGAAGAGCGTATGCTTGATGGCCATAAGCGACACGTACTTGGCTCGGGCGACGTAGCTGGCGAGGTACGATGCGCAGCTCCGGCGAGTCACGGGCGGGATCTTGGGGTCGAGCGACACCGAGATGAGCTGCGACAGAAAGAGCTCCTGGTGCTCCGTCGCCGTTTTGGCCATGTAGAAGAGCAGGAACTGCGGGTACTTGGACTGGTGGGTGTTGAGGACGGACTGGTCGAAGCTCTTGAGCAGGTATGTGAAGAGCGTGGCGTGGGCGCTAGGATCGGCGGCGAGGAGCTGGTCAAAATACGTGAAGACGGCCAGCATCATATGGTCGAGTTTGTCCGCGTTCTCATCGACCATGTCGGCCTCAGGATCGGCGCAGCAATCGTCGTCAAGGAAGTCGTCCATCGTGAATACGTCCTCCTCGGTGTTGTCGAGCTTGATCTCGACGTCGATGGCGACGAGCTTCTCAACGATGAGGCCCAGAACCCGCTCTTGCAGCCCCTAGCAATTGCGCTCAAGCCGTCGCCCGACCCGAAGGCGTACCTTGGCGTACGTCGTAAGCTTTAGAATGTTGTTTAAATACGCGAGCTGGGACAGTGTCTCCCGGCGCTTGTGCGGAAACGCGCTGCATAGACATTCGAAAACCATGTGGATTGCAGCGGGCACGAGCTCGAGAACTTTGGCAAACGCCGCGTGTACGTTCTCATAGCGACGTACGACAGCTTCTTCGAACTGGGCGAGGATGTCGACGGACGAGACGGCCGGCACCGTGGCCTCAACGTGTCGGATTTGCGTCCCGAGGGTGGTGATGCGCGGAATTCCCTTGACGGATGTTGCGATTGCAGGTGGCTCCGGCCGCACGAAGTTGCGCACGAGCATCTTAATCGCGGGCTGTACGAATGCCGTTTGGGCTGTCACGAGGTGCGTCAAGAGGCGAGTGTACGAGTCGGTGACAACGGGCGAGGCCATGAAATCGAACATGAAGATGTGGTGGATCAATTCGCGATAAGCGTCCATGCTGGCCGTGAGCTTGGAAATGGAGCGAGGCAGGGCGAGAAAGAGCTGGCTACGATCCTTGTCGCTCGCAGATTTCTATTCTCAATGGCGTGAGTCCTGCCCGCGACGCTTGGCGGCACCTCAAACTTGGACAAGATCAGATTGTAGTTGGTGGCATTGCCCTGGCAGCTAATTAGTAAGCTCACACCACCAGTGGTACCTTAAGCTTGTAGTCGAGCGCGCTCTGGATGAGCGCATCAAGCGTTGCAAGCTCGTCCTGCTCCGCGGCTGGAGTCTCCATGCTGCCAACCTTCCAATGGCGGTCATCGAGCTTATTGGTGTTCGGATAACTTTTCGGCCCACATCCCATCCGGATACACCTCATTGCATTTGAATATATAAAATACCGCAGACGCATAGTATTAAAGTCATATTTAATGTCCCTCATGCAATTCGCATACTGCATTTAAGATATATTGTCGATGTTCGAAATAAAAACAGCTACAATAATTGTGTCCTCCGCCGCCGCATAAGTAATGGCAAACGTATTAAAATACCACGATTGAAATTCAATACAAAACCTTGAACACATTTATCGGATCATCGTGCAGGAATTCTCGGAGGATTCCACAGGACAATCCACAGGACAATCCACATGACAACGCGATCTCGGGTGCGAGCGATGCCAAGAACTGTTGACGAGCAACGATTAGCGACGCAGTCATGAGATCGCTGCACGACGGGGCATACACGATATATTAATATGATAGTGGTAGCTAATCTAATCTTCCGAGGTGAGCTTGGCCTTCTTGGCCTTCTTTTCCTTCTTAGCCTTTTTCTTCTTGCGCTTCTTCTCTTCCTCGTCGTCCGAGTCGTCGTCGTCATTCTGGTTTGTGGACGAAGACTCGTTTTCACTCGTTTCAGAGCTCGCCGAAGGGCTAGTCGAGGCATTGAAGCTCGACGCCGCACCGCCAAGAATCGCCGCCATGTCGGTGGCGCCATAGCCGCTGGCATTCTTGTTACGTACGCGCTTGTTGAAGAGGATCCGACGGCTAATGGTCGTCGACACTTTCTTTGCCTTCTTTTCCTTCTTGGCCTTTTTCTCCTTTTTGGACTTCTTCTCCTTTTTGGCATCAGCAGGGTTTGCGCCGTAGGACTTCAATGTCGAAAGAACGTCGGCAAAATTGCCACTGGTGGAGCTCCAGCCGGTGACTTCAGCTTGCTTCAAGCTGCACCCAAGGCCAAGGTTGTCCGACCGCTTTTGGATCGTCACGTGCGTCGCCGTACCCTGAAGGTCCTTGCCTACACCCGAACCCGCCTTCCAGCCCATCTTCATAAGCATCTTGTAGCCAAACTTGTTCGTGTCCGCCGCCCATGCCTTGTTCTGAAGACCGCCGACTTGGACCATCACGTGCTCGTCGGCTGGTACGTTCGCGGCCATCTTTTGGCTGCGCGAAACAAGAAATGAATGCCATTCGTGCTGCTCTGCGTCTTTTTGCCCAATCCAATGCGAGTACAATAAAAATAAAATAAATATGAAGAACTATTAAAAAAATGCCAAAGTCACAAAATACAGAAAATCAATCAATTTAGAACAATTGTGAAATATTGGCTGCTGGCTCGAATCCATACCAGAGAGTCGATGGCCAATCACAGAACGCACAAAACGAATTTTCAGCCAATCCAGTCGCCAGAATGTCTTTGCTCATGTCAAGTTTTAAACATGACATTTACACACCCCAACCAACTGCAAGCCATGCAAGGACATTGTTGTTTGAACGGTGAAAGCAAGCCTCATTCAAGGCCGGCATGTGAGTCAATATCGGTCATTTACTTCCATACCATGATCCGCTTCTGTGATGCGAAAGTTTGATCGTGTCGTGAGACTATCCTCGTCGGCAAAGTATCATGCAAGACCCCATGCAATATACCTGTTGAACCATTGCTGTACAGTAATAGGTAAACGCTTAGCGCTAGGAAGCACCATGACATGCCGGCCTTGCGGAAATCGTGGCGTCGATGGTGCTGCAGCTGTGCAGGACAAATTTACATCGAAACATTAAACTGCGCCAAACAGCGGTCGTTTTAAACAGATGTAGAATACTGTATAAAACGGTTTCGGCTCGCCCACCAACCAACCAAACAGCTCATCGGGACCCACGGGCGGTATCATTGCATCAAACGCATCTCGAGCATGAGCCCTGCCGCCGCCGCGTCCGACCTGTTGCCGCATGTGCACGCTTTTCTCCTCTCCTTGGGTATGAAGAAGGCGGCCAAGGCTCTGCAGACTGAAGCTGCCAAGGACTTCAGCAAGACCAAGCCCACGGTCGACCTCCTGGCTTTGTACAAGCAGCACGTTGCCTCGAAGAAGGTCGCCGTCAAGGACTCGTCGTCGGACTCGTCTTCGTCGGATTCGTCCTCCTCGGACGAAGAAGCGCCTAAGAAGTCGCCTGCCAAGAAGTCGCCTGTCAAGAAGTCGCCGGTCAAGAAGGCCGCGCCTGCCAAGAAGGCCGAATCGTCGTCGGACTCGTCTTCTTCTTCGGAGGACGAAGCTCCCAAGAAGGCCACTACTGCTAAGAAAACTTCCCCTGCCAAGAAGGCCGCTCCTGCCAAGAAGGCTGAGTCTTCGTCGTCGTCTTCGGACTCCTCGTCCGAGGAGGAGGCTCCTAAGAAGACTGCGCCTGCTAAGAAGACCGCACCTGCCGCGAAGAAGGACGATTCCTCTTCATCCGACTCGTCGTCGTCGTCGGAAGACGAGGCGCCGAAGAAGGTTGTGCCCGCGAAGAAGGCTGCTCCTGCCAAGAAGGCCGCTCCTGCAAAGGACGAATCCTCTTCGTCGGATTCGTCTTCGTCGGACTCGTCGTCGGAGGAAGAGGCCCCCAAGAAGGCTGCGCCCGCCAAGAAGACTGCCCCTGCCTCCAAGAAGGATGATTCCTCGTCGTCGGACTCTTCGTCGTCGGAGGACGAAGCTCCCGCGCCGAAGCGCAAGGCTGCAGCCGCTAGCTCCAAGGTGCAGCCGCCGGCGAAGAAGGCCAAGGTTGAGGACTCGTCGTCCGACTCGTCGGATTCGTCGGATTCGGACTCTTCGGATTCGTCCGACTCGTCGGATGAGTCGGACAACGAGGCCGAAGTCGAGAAGGAGAAAGCCCGCCGCGCCCAAGCGGCCGCGGCCGCAGCGGCTTGGACGCCCAAGAAGATCGAAGCGCCCAAGAACGTGGCTCCCAAGGAGAAAGGCGTGCCTTTCAAGCGCGTCGACGGTGAGTATTGGAGCGAGCAGATCATTGATGACACTCTGCGCGACAACTCGTACGCTGCTACCTTTGGCGACGCGGGTGTCGGCAGCAAGGCCAACAACATTTTGATCAAGGTCCGCGGCAAGGACTTCACCCGCGAAAAGAACAAGAAGAAGCGCTCGACGTACCTCTGCGGCGCCATCGACCTTGGATCCAACTCGTTCAAGTACAACGACGACGAGTAAACTCTAGTATTCGAGTAGCACTTATTTTAGACGTAACGAGACGCACTTTTTATTCCGTCCTCGTAAACTGTTGTTCAAGAAGTTTGGTTCGGGATGTCCAAGGGCCATGGGGGCAGTTGGAGCTACTGTTTGGGCAGTCCGCGCAAGATCGCAATGTCGTCGCTATTGTTGCCTGATAGCTCTGCTATGAGAGATGCCATAGCGTTGATCCCGCTCGTTGACGGACGCCAACTTTCGAGAGCGTCCTGGAGCGTTGACGATGGTACACTAGCAGGGCGAAGATCAAGCTCAAGAGCGCGGTGGAGGGTTGGATCGTGGAAGGCTTGCGCAACTGAGTTCCTCTTCTCGGTTGCGGGCGCCTGCTGGAACATGGCTGCCCCCAGCTGCTTGCTCTTGATGCGGTATGCGGCTTTTTTGGTGCTGAGTACTCGCTGCTCTAGCGTCAAAGCCGGGTCTTGTGGGGCAAGCTTGAGCGCCAACGAAAGTTCCGCTTGCGCCTCGTCAAAGTGGTCCTGCATGCGGAAGACAACGGCACGAATGTAACGTGCCTTAAGACAGGCATCGTCGAGCTTGAGTGCCATTGTCGCGTTGTGCAGGGCTTGGTCGAGGTGCCGCGTCTTGAGTCGACACAAAGCAAAGTTTAGCAGCACCCGCTTTTTGAGTGCGTCCATCTACGCCGAAGATCCATCGATAATTAAGTCTATAGGTGGCTTACCTCTAGTTGCTCGGCCTCCGTATCGCTGAATATGTACTCAAAATATATGAGCGCACGGTGGTAGTGGTAAGCTGCGCGCTGGTATTGTGCTTGAGCAAAGAAGCGGTTCCCCAAGCGGCGAAAATGATCGCATTGCGCCATCTTGGCGGCTGTCGTCATGTCCATGAGCTTCTGCTCGGCCGAATGATCGTGGTTGCAGGATTGACGCAGTGCTGCATGCTCCGCTTTCTCTCGGGCAGCCTGTTCTTTAGCTGCAAGGTCCTCTGGATCCTCCCAAGCTTCCCACTTTTCGTACGGTCGGGTCCAGTCGTAGCCTGCCACCTTTGCCTGCTTGGCCTGTACCTCTTCATAGCGCGCCTGCGCCTTTTGGTTGTACTCCAGCTGCGCCATGTACTCGGCACTTGTCACATTCACGCCGCGCTCCTTTTCCTTGGACATTTGTGAGAGCATCTCAGCCATCTCAGGGGAAAAACCGCACGACATAGCGACGATCTACTCCACCACGTGCCACCAGCGCCAGAAAAATAAAGCGCTATCCGGATGCAAAAAAGATCTCAACGTTGAACAGAAAATGGTTCAGACGACGCACCGAGAAACAACTAATTACATTGCATAGACTTCGATCAATGAGATCGTGCCCCTCACCAACGAGCCAACATCTCTC
>JNBR01000508.1:0-11648 GCA_002081595.1 Achlya hypogyna
CTGTTCGTGCAGGACACCAGTTCATATCGAAAACTTTATATGTAAACTAGTCTGGTCTGTTGTTACTACTAGTTGTCCTTCCAGAAATATGCATTGTGGCCATAGCAGCGGTCAGTAAGCTTGCACTTCCTAACACTCCCCTTCAAGCTGAGGCTCCGCGGCGTATTCCTTTGCCATTGTTGGTTCTTCCGCCGCGTATTGCGTGTGTTGCAGGTACGCGGGGTCAAGTACCATGACGGATAACGCCTTTGTGGTGTTGTCATGCGCATTGTTGTGATCAAAATTGATCGTTCTCGAGCAGGGATTGTCAGCATCTACCAGAGATTGCTCCGACATGAGCTGCGGTGGCCAAGTGGGCTCCTTGGTGGTAATTTCAGCCACCTCGAACGTCGTGTTCGATTGAATCGCAGGCAATTGTTGCTTGGCAGGGTGCATGCTCTGTTTTTGGTCAATGTCGGGAGGCTCATCAGGAATTGCGGCAGTCCCATTGGCTTCGTCGGGGTGCACAGCAGCATTTTTTACATTCCCAGTGGCCGGCTCAGCTGAGCAATTGAGTCGCCAAGCCTTACCGCTCTTGATAGATGTCGTTACGCGGTGGGAACCATAAAGGATATCACAACGACCATCGGCCATCGACAAGCCGAAGCCCTTGTCGTCGAGTTCTGAAACTGAGATGAGGTTGCAGGCGAGGTTCGGGATGTAGTGCGCCTCGGCGATTTTCAATTTGTGTCCGGTGTCTTGCAGGTCGAGGAGCACGGTGCCCTTCAGCGTCGCTTGCGCTTCCTGCTGATTGGCAGTAATGACACGCAGGTCAGATGGCGATGCGTCATGGAGAATGCTTGGGTCCGCGACAAGATGGTGAGTACATCTCGAATCAAGTAACCACGTCGAACGTGGGTTTGGAGTGACATCAGAAGGACCATTGTCGAACGTTGAAGTAGGGTATTCCGCGGTTGCGAGCAGCATGTAATTCAGCCGGTCGTCGAGACTCATGCTGCCTGTTGCTGTGGCCTGGTTGGTCGTGACGAGATGTGTTGACGCTTGCTGCGCGGTCGGCTGGGGAGCGGATGCTGCGGGTGGCGTTGTTGGCTGTTGCGTTGCGTAGCGGTGGTTCTGGAACTCCAGGAAGAGATAGCACTGCGACCAGCGGTGACCTTGCTGTTGACAAGCAGTGCATTTGAGGTTGCCGTCAGGTCGATTTTGACAGCCATCATCGTAATTTTGGCCGCGATCACCACGACCTCCTCTGCGTCCGCCCCTTCGGTTTCCTTGTTGCTTTTTGTCATCGTCCGGCACGAAGGCGGCTAGTACACGGCCTTGGCTGTTCGTTTGGGGGTACGTGTAGCCCACACCAGTGTCCGTAAGTGCAACGAGTGTAACAAGGGCCAAGTCGAGAGTTGATGGGTCATTCTTGTTCTTAGCGGAGGCGTGTGCAATGAGGTGCGTCGAGAACTCTGGGCATGCATAGCGACAGAAGGTGTCTAAGATCAGTTGGTTGGACACTCCGATTTCCATTTGCACATGCCGCATGAATTGCACATGTTCTTACCAGGTGTGCTGACGTTGCTTCGGTTCTTGGGGCATTGTCAGCATCGCATCGTGAGTCAGGTGCGTGGAGTACGCTTGAAGCAGGTGCTCCGTTAGCTCGTTGAAGCCGTAGTTGGGCGACGCGAGTTTCCATGATGGCTTGTGAGTGTCAACATGTGACAGCACGGCAGATCCAAGGGATGCCTTGAGCGCATGATAGCAATGAAGATCGGTCCATGTTGAACCGTAGAAAACAATGTCACGATCCACTGCCTCCATAAACGTCCGAAGCCACTTGCGGAAGTTGCATCCAAGGCCGGGGTAAATTTCGGCACCGGTGAATTTTTCAATTTTGAACCGCTTGAGGTCGGGCCCACGTGGACCGATTGGCGCTGCGGCGGGTGTGTACACTGGTGGCGCCGACGCTGGGCTGGCCTGTGGTTGTCCATGGGCACTCCACGTGCTCCAGTTTGGCGTAGGGATACTCGGACGATGTGGTTGTGGTGTCTGTGCTGCTTGTTGAGCCGCGGCAGCTGCTGCTCGGGCAGCGTTGGCAGCGTTGAGTGCGTCTTGAACCTGCTGGTTTGCGCGCGTGTATGCATTCTGGGCCGCTGTGGCCTGCTGTACGGCAGCACGTTGAGCTTCTGTTGCGCGTTGAATTTCCGCAGCATGTTGTTGTTGTTGCTGGAGCAGAGCCGCATCGTACATTGCTTTCTGCTGACTCATCTGTGCGTCAAACAGTTGTTTCATGCGCTGCGTGATCGGTGGGCAGCGCTCCATGGTCGTCGGGCTCGCTCGTGGAGGCTACCGACGCCGAGATGCCATGTTGGTATCGTCCCGCAGTGGGCAGGGCAATGACGATGCCTTCCCTTGGGCTCATAACCTGTGAGAAATCGGCAGTCATTGCTCTTGCTGTTCGTGCAGGACACCAGTTGATATCGAAAACTTTTTAGGAGTGATTAAATGTAAACTAGTCTGGTTTGTTGTTACTACTAGTTGTCCTTCCAGAAATATGCATTGTGGCCATAGCAGCGGTCAGTAAGCTTGCACTTCCTAACAGCCTTGCAGGCCGGACACACCACAGCAGTGCTCAGAAGCGAACGGAGCTGTGTACACGTAACCGATGACACAGTCCGGGGAGATGCCTTGTTCGATTACAAAAGCCATCGCAGTGGCGTTGCCGGCAGCTGCGGCGGAAAAGAGCAGAGAACATTGTCGTGCACGGCGTCGCGTGCAACTTGCACGAGATTACTTCCCTTTTCACAATTTAACAACCATCACACGCAAGCCATGGATACCGTCGTGGCTTGAAGCACGTTGGCACCGGATTTTAGCAGCTGCGTCACGACCTTGGCGTGGCCTCCAGCGACGGCCACGTGCAACAGCGACTGTCCCGCCTACGAGCCTTGTCCTGCATCATGTTGTATCACAGGAAGTGGACTTCATTGACGCAGTCGACGGCAAGGCCTTGGGCGTGTACAGAAGCGACCTCGGCGGCACTGTCGGCTTCGGCGGCGGTGAACAGCGCCTTCGTCAGGGTCGTCTCGAGAAGGGCGGCAATGGTGTCGTGCTTGTTGCGACGGGCGATGACCAAAAGATCACCGTCCTACTTGATGCATTGCTAACGAGAGTCAATGTGCCAAGGAGTTACCGTCGTGGTCTTTGCAGGATTGGCCCCAGCCTCCAGCAATTGCTTTACGATATCGACGTGTCCTTGGGTAACCGCGGCCAGCAGCGCTGGTTCGTCCAAGGGATGGAGGACTTCGGGTTTGTTGTATTCCTTGGCGATGTCTCTGGTGGTTTGTCCTTCCTATGGCACGCGTGTGAAGTGGGAGGACAGAAGGAGCGTGCGGACGTCGGTTTTGAGGCTCGTGTCGGCGCCTGCCTCCAGAAGCAACCGAACCATCGCACCATATCCATATTCAGACGCCCAGTGAAGTGGTGTTCTTTTATACTATGCAAGTGTAAAGTGAAATGTAAAACCATTCGCAACGTACATCGTCAACGGCGTTCACATCGGCACCTGCAGCGAGCAACCGGCGCACAATTGCGACGTGACCGCAAATAGCGGCAATGTGCAGTGACGTATATCGATCCTAAATCGTTTGTGGCTGAGCCCGAGCGCCGATGGTTTCGAGGTGACGTACAATGTTTTTGTGGTGGCCGTTGTGCGCCCGCTGCAATCAGCTGCCTGACGACACCCTTGCGACCACTTCTTGCTGCCGAGCAAAGCGGTGTATCTCTATTCTACCAAACGTATAAGTGCCCCTTTCCCATGTTTGTCTACTATGCTCAACCATTCAAGATGACAACACATACGATGGCCGCCAAACGAATCGAGTTTTGCGACTGCGCTGGCCTGAGTGGCAACGACTGCAGCCGCGCTCTTGATCGGCGGCAGGTTGAACCCGTAGCACAACTCACGCGTCCGGGAGACGGAACAAACGGTCTAACGGTCTGCCATGCCATAAAACTCCTTCACGGCTGCGGCAGATACCCACAAGAACCGGTGCCGGAACGCTGACATACGCCCGACGTCCCAGACTCAAGCACAAACTGACGCAACCTTATAATGCGTGAGAACTAGCCGCCACCACCGTCGCGCGTAGATGCCAGACACGCTTGTACGATCGCCTCTTATCGGCGGTCGGATTACTGTCTTCACAACCTTTATTTCCTTACAGCACGGGCACGAGCCGACATCAAAGATTTTGGCAACCGTCGAGTCTGAAGAGACCGGCTCGTGGTGCTCTTCTCGACGATGTCGCGGATGCTTGGACCATTTTGCATACCGCAAGCAACCAAGTAGGATACCACTACATCTAGTAATCTTCATGACGGACGCTTTTGACTGCCCCTGCTCTGTCTGCCAAGGGCGGCGAACGGCGAACGATGTTGATGAAGCTATCGTCGCTAACATCGACGCCTTCCTCGCGTTCGCCCTGAATTCCAGTCCTAATGGGAACTTTCACACAGCGTGCGAGTGGTACGCGTAGGATCTTGCGACTGCAATTCGTCGATCTGTCCTACCGCAATAGCTTGCTCCACCCAGCCACCGTCCCATGGCCCAAAGAAAAGGCTCAGACCATGACGTTTGCGTCCACATTTCGCGTGGCTTCAAGTAGATTATAGAGCTAGCAGGGCCTTTTACGTTGGATCCTCGATGGAGTCGAGAATATCGGTCGTGCTCAAAACATTCAAGCGGCTTGTAGCTTATACCTAGGAATGCTCCGTTGGCTGGCGTGCTCAAGCGCTGGTCGTCCTGTTGGCCAAGTTGATGCGGCTACAGAGAGTTTTGATCTTGGCAGTTGTCGGCGGAAAGGGTTCTCCACAGTCAGGGGAGTGGCAAATATCTTGTCGGATCGGCCCCGGCGCATCACAAACGCTGCAGTTCATCGTTGTTTTAATGGTGACATCCGACGCTTCGATGCGGTGAAGGAGAATCTCGAGCTTGGTGGCGTCCGATAACGCAGGCATCGCACAACCTGGGCACGTGGAGTCCTCGAGAGACAACGAAGCACCGCAGACAATACACGCTATGGCGGTGTTGACAAGTAATGCTGCCGTCAGGCCATCGGTCGGGAGATTCGGCGAGACTTGTGGCACAGCGGTGGCCAAAGTGCGCTCCAGATTACGCTGCCGCTGCAGCAGCCGAACAACGTCGTTTGCACTGGGACGCTGTGCCGGATCGTGAGCCATGCACGCTATGGCGAGGTCGCGAAGCCACTCGGGGCAATCGGCGCTTAGGCTTGGGCGCAAAGTGCCGGCTCGCACGCGATTCATAATGGTCAGCGGCGAGAGGCTCATGTCGGCGTACGGCTTCTGAAGGGTGTCGAGCTCGGTTAGAATGACGCCGAAGGAGTAAATATCGACTGCGAAGGCGTAGGCCGACTCGGAATTCGGAATGAGCACTTCGGGTGCCGTCCAGCTGAGGGTGCCAACGCAGGCCGTCATGTTTGTCACGCACTCCTTGGTGATACCCAGGTCGCCCACTTTGATGTAGTGCGTCGAGGAAAGGAGGACGTTCTCACTCTTGAGGTCGCGGTGCACAAAGCCTTCGTGGTGCATGTCGGCAAGCGCATTCGCAATCACCCACGCGACCTCCAGCGTCGAGTAGTTCACGGGCACCGTCTCGCCATCTAGTTTCTTGTCAAGGTATCGGCGCAGATCACCGCCGTCCATAAACTCAAGCGCCACCAACACGTTGCTGCCTTCTGCGACAGCAACCAGTGGCAGCAGGTACGGTGACGAGCACCTGCCTCCGAGTGAGAATGGCAGAGACTTTGCCCACGTACTTTTGCATGGCGTCTATCTCCTTCCGCGACGTGTTTGGGTCACCTGACATCTTGACGGCCACCGCGCGGCCTTGAAAGGAGCCTCGGAACACGACGCCTTGACCGCCTCCGCCCAAGCGCGAAGTGTTCTGGATCTCAAGAGCTTCCTCGCCCACCTAGAGAGCCCGTAAAAGCATTTAGCAGCAACAGCGTTGAGTACGATGCATGTCGGAGCCGCCGTGGCCACATGGATGGCTTTTGCCAAGCGACGCTGGTTCATTTTAATGGCCACGGTTAGTGGCCTGTCGCCGTCCTGTATGAATTGGTCAGCCGTGGAGCGACGTAGTAGAGCGTTGCCTTGTTGCAAACAGAGGCGTCGATGCCGGGCGCATTTAGTAATGTTGAGAGAAGTCTCTGGTCGTCGTGGGACAGCGCCAAATGCAGCAGCGTCTCGCCAGTCTGCGCCAGGCGTGAATATTCTCGGAGTAAGGGTGGATATGACCTCGCTTGCTGCGTTTGGGTTGCCGTGTCTCTTGAGCAACTTGCCAACGTCCGCGACGTCGCCGGTCTTAACTGCAACGACCAGTTCGGCATCCTAACCTTCGTTAGACCGACAAATGACTCTGCGCACCTTGGGTTTGGCGTGCTCTCGGAGTAGGTCTCGGACTCGATGCACGGTACGCGCCTCGGCCAGCATCAGCGCCGTTGCGCTGCCCTAAGCGACAAGCATAAGCGATCAGTGGCTCAAATCGTCGTGTACCTTATCCCGATGATCGACATTTGCTGTTGCCGCGAGTAGAAGCTCGATAACATCAACGTTGTCCCCAACAGCTGCTACGTGTAGCGGCGATCGGTCCATCTAGGTGCAGATGACTGAGCGCTGGAGAGATGTAGCCCGACCAAACCGAGTCCAGAGCATTGACGTCGGCTTCTCTCTCAAGCAGTATGCGAACGATGGCAGTGTGACCATGCTGCGCGGCCACATGCAGCAGGGTTTGCCGCATCTACACCATTTGTCGATAAACGGCCGATGCCTTGTCTGTCTTACATCATTGGTGCTGTCAGCCGAGGCGCCGTGGTCCAGAAGGAACACTACAAGGTCGACTTCCCCTGTGGCTGCGGCGTCAAAGAGGGCATCCGTCACTGCTTCTTCCAGGGACGAAACAATGCTTAAGTGACCCAGGTCCTTGGCCTCGAGCAGAAGCGATTCGAGCTACAGCCTTTGTCAGAGCAGCGCACGTGTCTACAGCCATGCCTCCATCGGATGGGCTGCTCCGGCGCCAGCACCCAGCAGTTGCGTGGTCACTGTCGTGTGACCATTTAGCACAGCTGTCCGTAGAGCCGTCACCCCGCACTAAGTTCACGTTGACTTGATGTGAACTACCGATGGCAAACCTTGGTGGCAACGTCAACATTTGCCAAGTGAGGGCAAAGCAGTGCAACCACGTCGGCATGTCCTGCCTGAGCGGCTGCATGCAGCGCTGTCTCCCCCGTCTTTTCGTCACGTTAGCACTGTTTGGCTTGCCAAAACAAGGACGTACTTTGGTCGGAAAAGCTGCGAAAGCACCGGCGCCAAGAAGCTTTGACACGATGGTGACAAAACCATGGCGCGCAGCCACAAGGAGCGGCGTTTCCCCTTGCTGCACCAACGTCATTACCTTGACCATGCATGCATCAGCACCTTGTCGCTTCGGTTGACGTCTGCGCCAGCCTGCAGAAGTATGTCCACAACGTCGGCGAAGCCACAAGTAGCCGCCAGAAAGAGTGCCGTAGCCCCTGCCTACGTACAGCAGATCGATGTTGGGACGTTTTCTAAAGGAAAGAGATCACCTGGTTGTGAGAGTCAATGTCGACGGCATTCGCCGTTAGCAACGCCGAGACTTCTGCGACGAAATTGCTCTGGACAGCCACGTGGAGGAGCGTGTCCGTGCCGTTCTGCATCAATTTTAGTATTTTGGTGAGCTCTAGGCAATACCTCTGTTTCCACGGCGGCGCCTTTGGCCAAGAGCTCTGTGGTCTGCTGTTCGTTGCCGTCACGCACAGCTTGAACCAGCCGCATCTCCATTTCCGCTCGTCGACTGTTTTGGGCTTCGCGGAGCAGACGCGCGGCGTAGTTATGGCCGCGGCTCTCGGCTTTCTCCAAGGGCGACTCTCCTGCCTACTGCTCGATCACGACCAGAAGAAGCTATAGGCTTCTGCACCGTGTCAAGAGGGTCCACGGAGGCGCCGGCGGCAAGGAGCACTGCGACGACCCCGACGTGACCCCCGTCGGCAGCCATGTGCAGAGATGTCTGTCCCGACTACGAATGTCGTCCTGCACCATGTTGGATCTGTGAGATAGACTACCTCATCGACGCAGTCGGGAGAGATGCCTTGGGCAAGCACGGAAGCCACCTCTGTGGCATCGTCGGCTTTGGCCGCCGTGAACAACGCCTTCGTCAGCGTCGTCTCGAGATAGGCAGCAACGGCGTCGTGCTTGTTGCGATGGGCGATAGCCAGAAGACCACCGTTCTACTCGATGAGTCGTAAACGAGGGTCATTGTGCCAAGGAGCTACTGCCGTGGTCTGTGTAAGGATAGCCCCAGCTTCCAGCAACAGCTTCATGATATTGACGCGTCCTTGCGTTACCGCGGCCAGCAGCGGTGTCATTCCACTCTATTCCAGCGCTCGAACGGACAATAGTTGGGAGAAAAGCAGACGCTGTCTGGGGCATTAGCATCGGCGCCGGTGGCCAGCAGGTGGCGCACGCGCATGACGTAGTTTTCCCCTGCGGCCCGTACGAGCCCGCTCGGTCGCACTTCGTCAAAGGCAGCGAGGATACTGGTTTTGTTGTTTTCTTGTGCAAGGACTCTTGCAGTTTTTCCCCACTACAGCTCTCGTGTGAAGTGGGAAGATGAAAGGAAGGCTCGGACGAGGTTTTTTAAGCTGGGGTCGGCGCCTGCGTCCAGGAGCAACCGCACCATTGTATCAAAACCAAATTCAGACGCATAGTGCAGGGGTGTGGATTTCACCTGGCCAAGCGTGAGGTGAGCGTGAAGCCATTGCAGCGTACTTCGTCAACGGCGTTGACATCGCCACCCGCAGCGAGCAACTGGCGTGCACATTCGACTTCACTGTTAGAAGCGACATAGTGCAGTGGCGTCCATTGATTCTAGCACGCATAATGAGCCTACGTATTTGCTGGGCTCAGATTCGTAGCCACATACGTTGTCTTTGTAGTGGACGTTGGCGCCTGCCGCAATCAGCAGCCGGACGATGCCCTCGCGACTGTAACCAGCTGCAATGCAAAGGGGTGTTTTTCCGCCCTACACAACGTGTCAGCGCCGTTCTCCCGTCACCGCCCACCTCGTCGGAACACTCAAGAGGGGTGCCCTTCTGTAGCAGACGCGCCACCTCCTGCTCGTTCCCATCTTCTACAGCCTTGAGCAGTTCCTTTCCTGGGTTCTACGATGTTACATGAGCTTTTTTACCTCCACCGATCACGCCGACCCTGAATAAACTCATTGCGAATTAACTTGTGTCGGCGAAGCCAATCGCACTTCAGCGATCCGCTCCGTATGCACCTTTGCAAGAGGTTGTCAGCCTCCGTCACTTTGCTGGCTGCCTGTCGTCCAAGGTATCGAGGGCGAGGAATCTGCTGCTTCGATCGGCACTGCTCGACACATTGAAAGCGTCCTTGTCTAGCCAGATCATGGACGCTGTTCTATACGAGAGCTTTCTCCGTTTGCCCAACATTGCGTCTTCCGACGTGCGGCGCATGGGAGTCGGCGGGACATCACTTGGGACATGATGCGAGTCAAATTGAAGTTTCAAATTGACATGGGTTTCATTTTGAAACCCACCTCTTGGACAATTGAGACGATTGTGGAAAACCAGTAGACTGTACTACGTGTAAGTTTGTACTTCTTGTACACTGCCTTAGTTGATTTAGGGACTTGTGCGGTTCTTGAACGAATGAGGAAGTATGAGGTAAGGACCTTTGCGATGGATTTGACCAGTACGCACCGTCTATTGCATGATCGGTTTCGCCTTTGGTGTAAGTATTAGATTACACCTTTGTCAAACAATATTGCAATTTTGCAGCTAACCAAAGACAGGCAAATTTCAAGTCAAGTTTTCTCAATCGCCTTCTTGGGGGTGCAAAGCGCCAGGTTTCAATTTGACGACTTCCAACTGACCTCGCTTCCAAAAGCCCGACGCCGTTCCCGTCTACTCCAGGCCGAAGGCGCTCTTGTGCGAGCAACTGCAACGACCATCTTCAGTCAATTCAGGCCACCACCACATCGTCGGCGAAATTCAATCACAAATCCAACCGACGGTCCGATATTTGACCACAAAATAATGTCTTGATTCAATATTCCTCGTCAATATATCAAGTCCTTAATTTAAAGAGGAATTCATAGTCTTTTTCCGGATACTGTAAATACAAGTTGACACGAGGTTGGCAGCGGTGGCTCTCGCCCGAGCGGCACAAATCGGCATGTGTGCGCACGATTGTTCTGGATGTTCACGCTCGTGAACCCTGCCAACCCGGAGCTGCTGGACGGTTGGTCGTTCGCTGGACGTGATGGCAGGACATGCGTGCAAGTACGGTTTGGGCACACATGGCTTCAGTCCGACTTCTGTGAATTGTAGGTATTATATTAATAGATGTAGATGCCCTGGTACAGTGTACTGTTGTGGTCGAGATGCGGCCGTCGCAATTCTACATACTGCAGTCGATCAAATAAGCTTTGCTGGTACTGGCGGCGCGTTCTGTGTCATTGCTGGGTCGTTGCAGGGAAATCCCACGCTGGCAAAGTTCATCCTCCACGAGGGCAACGCTATGTGTGGTTGTTTCTAGCTGAGAAGTCGATACTTCGTAGCCTCTGACCGGAGAATTTCTAAGGAGAGCACGCATGCCTGCAGGATGCCAGGGTTTCGTTTGATTCGGACAAAAAGCCGACCAAAAAAGTGATTTTTCGATGCCGGGGTCCCAGTTGGTGTCGCGGACTGCACAGCTGCGTTCACGGGTGAAATCGCTGCACGCCACCGTTGATACTCTGGCATTCAAATCATTTTGATAATGCACGACCGACCTTCGGGGTGATCCGTGTACAAAGACGGCGCTGAATTCGACACGCTAGGACGAAGTTCGTTCCAGCGTGTGCTAAGACCTACATCGCTGTCGGCGCCACTATCGACCGGCAAGTGCACCATTGATTTGTGACCACTTTGGACGACCACGTGCAGTGGCGTCTCGCCTTTCTAATGTTCTCCTCCGGTCCAGAAATCAAGGCACTCGGCTACAATGAGTTTTAGTCAACAAGTGCCTTAACTTCTGGACCGGAGGTAGTATATCGTAAGGATCCACCGTTCGCAACGATACGATGCGTGACCCGCCGCGATTACATTGGCGTCGGCGACAATCAGAGACTGAACGACCTCAAGCGGATGACAGTGGCTACATATAGAGGCGACAGACTGTCCTAACCGGACTCAGCGAATGGTGAGAAAGAGGGCACGTCTACCTCGAGCACGCAGCAAAATGTCGTGGGCGAGCACAGAGGCCATTTTAGTCTATCGGGTAATCCATTGCTACCTCCGAAAACAGCACGTTTTGAATGTTGTTTCAGGAGGAACCTTGTAGAATGCTACTCGAACTACCTTAAGATATGCAATAAATGGTTTGCATGGTCCCATCCACCCTCCATGTTATTATTGTGCGTGGGGAGTCGAGCGACTCTTCGCCACGAGAATTCACCTTCACGGCATCGGTTGGCACCTACGAGCAGAAGCCGCAACATCCAAAACAGCGACCACTGCATCGTGCCTATGGCGTTGGGCGACCAAGAGAAGACTGCCGTC
>JNBR01000508.1:12010-26443 GCA_002081595.1 Achlya hypogyna
TCGTGTGATGCGGAAGGGCGGAAGGAGGGTGCTGACGTAGTCCTTGAGGCTGGGGTTGGCACCTGCCTCCAGCAGGAGCTGCACAACTTCATCGTATCCGCATTGAGACGCACAGTGCAGGGGTGTGCTATGCCACTGCCCAAGTGTGCGGTAAGTGGCCATTAACTTTTTTGCAACGAACGTAGTCAACGGCGTCGATGTTTGCACCTGCAGCGATTAACAGGCGTGCACTTTCGGCTCCTTCTGTTTCAGCGGCCGCGTGCAGCGGCGTTTGCTTATTCTACGACCCGTTGCTGAGCCCCAGCAGCGACGCTTTCGTGGCAACGTACAAATCCAACGGCGTTGATGTCGGCGCCAGCCGCAATCAGCTGCTGGACGACACCCTCGCGACCGCGAAAAGCTGCAATGCTAAGGGGCGTTCGCCCATTCTATACAGCCTCTCAGCACGACTCGTTGATGCCAATACGTACTTCGTTTTCGTGGTTGACGTCAGCGCCCGCCGCGATTAGCTGCCGGACGACATCCTCGTGTCCATTTTCTGATGCTGTGTAAAGTGGTGAATCTCCATTCTACACAACATGTCAGCGCCCCTCTTCCGTCATCGCCTACGTCGTTCTCCCACTCGAGAGGGGTGTCTTTCTGTAGCAAACGCGTCACTTCCGATTTGTTCCTGTCTCTCGCAGCCATGTACAGTTCCTTCCCTGGATGCTACACAATCTCATGAGCTTTTTGATATCCACCGGTCATGCCGACCCTGAACGAACTCATTGCGAAATAACTTGTGTCGCCGAGCCGAATCGCACTTCAGCGATCTGAACCGTGCGCATCATTGCATTGGGTTGTAGGCCACCTTTGCGTCGCATCGCCAGTAGGCTGTCCTGTTATTCATCGAAGACGTAGTCGTCTGTGGACTGCTTTGATACGCACTGTTCGACACATCGGTAGTGTCGATGTCCCGCTTTGGTCGCTGCTATATACGAAGGCCACCTTGGATTGCTCAACGCTGGCGTCGGTCGACGTGTGGCGGATGGGGAATCGGCGGGAAACGTTTTGGGACATGAAGACATTCAAATTGGGAATCTACCATTTCGACGATTGAAACTGATGTGGACCAGAAGTTCACATTACTGTAGTGTAGCCAATCAAAAATAACGTAAATAACCAAAAATCCGGGGTGTTTAGAACCAATGCGCGGCTCACTGAGTAAGTCAGCACGCAAGTTCAATGTGGTTCCATTGCATGATGCTCGGCAATGAGAATGAAGCAGTACAACCCCAGGAACCTCATGGAGGCTGCCCCTGCTTGGCTCTGCCGCTGAACGGACTTCCTGTGACAACGGTGTGTTCATTAAATGCAAACGGCTTCGATTCGGATAAAAAAATCTCCCAAATACATGGAACAGTGCAAAAGCATGAACGATGGCGGAAATAGCGCATCAGACAGGTGGAGCTACATCGCATGCGTTGTCTCGGCAAACAGCTTGATGCGGCGGCAGAGGTTATACACCTTGTCTGCGTCCGATGGTAGTGGCTCCTCGCAGTCGGCGCACACGACGTCTGTGATTGCCGTCTCCGATTCACAGACTCTGCAACGACACGAAATGTCGATGGCGGCGCCCGATGCCTTGATGCGGTGGAGAAGACCATCGAGCTTGGCGGAGGCAGAGCGCGGGTGCCGTGCAGGTTGGGCATTCGGCGTCGGCAATGGAGTGGGCTGTCTTGCAAACAGGACACACCACAGTCGTGCTCACGAGCGTCGGGATCCGCGCCCATGTCGAGCTCTCCTAGACGGCGTTGCCCCAGCTCTCGTGTAAAATGATTGGCGTTTACTTCTGTGCCATTGATACGCTCGAGGAAAAAGATAAGGAAACGGAGTCGTTCGTCGTCACTCGCAACCGAGGTGTACTTGCAACCAGCGCAGACATCATCGTCTGCATCGTTCGGCGCTGAGCACGCAAAGCAGGGCACGCTGAGGTCGACGCCATGATCCTTGACTTTGGCGAGACGAGCACGAAGGATCCTGAGCTTAAGTGTCGCCGACTTGGCCGGCGCCCCGCATTTGCTGCACGCGGAGTCGAGCAGTGACTGTGGCGCTTTACAGCTACTGCAGTTGATCGTTGGTGCCGCAAGCGACGCTGTCGAGAGCGCCAAAGACGACTAGCTCATGTTTAGCTCCGGTAGTCCGTTTGGTTGAAAACCTGAGAGTCGCTACTGGACCATGACGCGTTGGAGTTGGGATGGCTGCTGGAAAAGCCGCTTGCCGGTGCAGCATTCACCGAGTGCAGATTCGGAGGTACTTCGGCTTGCTCCTTGAGCTGACGTTGAAGTAACTTGACAATCTCGTGAGCTGTAGGGCGCTGCTTCGGATCGTGGGCCATGCACGCAGTTGCAAGATCTCGGAGCCACACCGGGCAGTCAGGACGAAGGCTGGGGCGCAGCGTTCCGGCTACCACGCCATTCATAACCTCTAACTGCGCCATCTTGACATCAGCATATGGTACTTGCAGCGTGTTGAGCTCCGTGAGAATAACACCGAACGAGTAGATGTCAGCGGACGCGTTGTACTTGGCGCCAAAAGTTTGCACCTCCGGTGCCATCCAGTAGAGTGTGCCGACGCCTTTCGTCATCGTAGACGCGTCGTTGCGCGCGAGGCCAAGGTCGGCCAGTTTAATGTAGTTTGAGGACGATAGCAATACGTTGTGGCTCTTGAGATCACGGTGCAGAAGGTCCTCGTGATGCAGGTCTGCGAGCGCGTTCGCGATGACCCATGCCACCTCGAGTGTCGAATATTCGATGGGCACCGTCTCGCCTTTCCTTTTCTTGTCGAGGTAGTGGCGAAGGTCGCCACCGTCCATGTACTCCAGCACCAGTTGCACGTGGGGGGCTGGCGTCACACCCAGCAGTTACAACAAGTACGGCGACGTGCACCTACGCGCACCATAAAACACGAATACGCAGCGCAACGTACGTTTGCATGGCGCAAATCTCCTTCTGCAGACCATCCACTTCGTCCATGCGCAGCCCCATCTTGACCGCCACCGGGCGTCCACCGCACTCGCCCTTGTACACGGCACCAAAGCCGCCTTGACCCAAGCGACTGGCAACGTCCACCGTGAGCTCGCTCGCGGCCAACTACGGTCGTTCGTGACGGCATCACTCCGACCGATTACGTCCATTCGCATCGGCTTATACACCGCTGCATACATCCGCTTGGCAAAGCTGCGGTGGCCATGTTTGATAGCAGTCACGAGCGGTGAATCACCGAGCTACGGCGCATTAGTTGATTGCCGATCAAGCAAATGAACCTGGTTGGCCTTGAAGACGTCAATTCCCGGCGCTCTTAGTAGCTCTGTGATGATGTCGTGGGCATCGCTGAGCACAGCCAAGTGCAAGAGCGTCTGCCCAGCCTACACCAAGCGTTGACACTGCCATTCATGCAATGAGCACCTCGTCGGTGGCGTTGGGGTTGCCATAACGACTAAGAAGATGCTCCAGGCGATTGTGGTCGCAGGAGACAACGGCGGCCACGAGCTCTTCGTCCTTGTGTGTCGAGATCAGCACCGTATCTGGGGACAGGTATCATACCGAAGGTCGGTCGTGCATCATCAAAAACGTCCGAGCACTGTCAAGGTTCAGGGTGTCTGCAAGCGCCAGCGGTGTCAAATAGCCCTGCACCGCAAACCATTGGACAACCTCAACAAGCAACTGTACCTGGTCAACGACATTGGCGTAGGCACCCGCCTTCAGTAGCAGCTGCACGATAGATTCGTTACGGCTACCAACAGCAGCGTGTAGTGGCGTTTCGCCTCTCTACGCAGCAACCATACACGTCTCTCCCATTAGAAGGAGCGATACCTGTCCTCTAAAGTTTACGTCGGCGTTGGCTGCAACCAGTAGCTCGACGATCTCAGCATGACCGCGAGCCGTAGCAACGTGAATGGGCGACACACCGACCTGGTAATATGGTGCAGTCTTAGCGTCCTGCAAGAAATACCTCGTTGACGCAGTTGGGCGAAATACCTTCGTCCAGCACGAAGGTCACCTCAGTAGAATCGCCGGTGGCCGCAGCTGCAAACAGTGTCTTCGTTAGCGCCTTCTCGAGTACGACGGCAACGGCGTCGTGTTTACTGCGGCGGGCAATCACCAGAAGGCCACCGTCCTACTTGATGGCATGCAGACGAGATCCTCGCGTTAAGAATGCAACCGTCGTGGTTTTGAAATCTTTGGCACCAGCTTCGAGCAACAGCTTCACAATTTCAGCGTATCCTTGGGTTACCGCGGCCAGCAGCGGTGTCACGCCATTCTACTCCACAACTCAGGAACACAGAAATTTGGACGAAGACAGACGTCGCTTGATGCATCGGCGTCGATGCCGTTGGCCAGCAGGTCGCGCGCGCGTGACGTTGCCTGATGCGGCGGCTTGTACGAGCGCATCGTCAAAGGCACGGAGGACTTTGATTCTATTGTTTTCCTTGGCGACATTCCAGACCGTTTGTCCTTTCTACAATACACGTGTGAAGTGGGAGGATGGAAGTAAGGCACAAACTTCGTTTTTAAGGGCTCGTGTCGGCGCCTGCGTCCAGGTGCAACCGCACCATAGCATCTTGTTCATGTTTGGAGCAGAGGTGTGCTTTTCCACTACCGAAGTGTGTGATGAAATGTAAAATTCGTTCGCAGCGTACTTTGTTCACGGCGTTGATCTCAGCACCCGCAGCAAGTAACTGGCGCACAATTGCAACGTGACCGCCATAAGCAGCATTGTGCAGTGGCGTCCATTGATACTACGTCGTTCGTGATTGAGCCCTGGCGCCAACGGTTTCGTGACCACGTACGTAGTTTTCGTGGTGGACGTTGGCGCCCGCCGCAATCAGCTGCCGGACGACACCCTCGTGACCATGACTCGCTGCTTTGAGAAGTGGAGTATCTTCCCTCTGCACAACGTCTGAGCACCACTTTACGATAGCAGCCTACCTCGTCCGTCCACTCGAGAGGAGCTTGCTTTTGAAGCAGACGCGCCACCTCAGCCTCCTTACCACCTTCCGCAGCAAAGTACATATCGTTCCCTGGATTCTACACAGCCTTATAAACCTCTGCAACCCCCGGCCGCGCAGACCGAGAACGAGTTCATGGCAAATTGACTTTGAGCTAATACGTCTGATCGCACAGAGTGGAGTATCAGTCTTCAGTGAGTTGCGTGATTAGGTGTTCTAATGGTGGAAAATGATAATTTAAATTTCATAAACGTAGGTAAAATTACGCGAGTTGACGATTTGAACATGTAAAACTGAGAGAAAGGCACCAAACGATGCATGCAAACGGTCCAGATCGTCGACCCGGAGCTCTCGCAGAGTCTCTGCTGATTGCGCTGCAGCAGCTGCAGCCCCCGTGAGTGCCGTGGTTGTTGAGGAACGAACATATGCAGCCCTTTTCAAATTCGGGCCGCAACATTACAGTCCACGAGCCATACCGAGTGACGAAAGTCGTTAATTTAGCTTGGCAACCTGCTAAAATAGTAGTTTTCCTGTAGCATTGATTGGAGACTATTCGACCTAGGGTTGAAGCAGGAGCTGCAGTTTTTGTACGACCTGGATGGCACTTGGGCGATCTTCCGGTGTGCGCACCATACAGCTGGTAGCAAGCTCCCGCAGCCACTGTGGGCAAGTTTCGCTAAAGCTTGGGCGCAGACCGTTTTCAAGGACTTCGTACGGGATGCAATATTGGGGGAACTTGCTGTTCGCATATGGCATCTGGAGCGTGTCGAGCTCGGTCAGGATGACGCCAAAAGAATAGATGTCGGCTGCGTAGCTGTAGGCGGATTTGGACACGAATATCTCTGGCGCCGTCCAGTTTGCAGTGCCGACACCAGTGGTCATGTCGGTCTTGCAGTCTCTGGTGAGACCCATGTCGGCCACTTTGATGTAATTCGTCGATGACAATAGCACGTTGTTACTCTTGAGGTCGCGATGCAGGAGACCGGCGTGATGCAGATCCAAGATCGCGTTGGCAATGACCCACGCCACCTCCAGTGTCGAGTAGTTCACGGGCACCGGCACACCGTCGCGCTTCTTGTCGAGGTACTGGCGGAGGTTGCCACCGTCCATGAACTCAAGCACCAGTTGCATGGGGTCATGAGTAACTCCTAGTAGTTGCAGGACGTACGGCGATGTACACCTATTCGCATCGTCAACTGCGGACGAAAGATTGGACGTACACTTTCATGGCCTCGATCTCCCTCAGCTGGCTGCGATCATTAGAATTGCTATTTGGCCTCTTGACAGCCACGGTTCGCCCAAGCCACGAGCCCTTGAACACGGCGCCAAAACCGCCGGAACCCAGTAGTTTTGTATCGTCGACAGTGAGCTCGTGCGTAGGCACCTATGATCTTGTTCTAAAGCTGGCAGACTCGAACGGATATATACACTGCGGGTCGGCTCGTCCAAGGTGCCAAATATTCGCTTGGCAAGGGCGCTGTTGCCGCACTTGATGGCCAAGACGAGCGGCGTGTCACCGTTCTGGTCTAGTTCTGAGCTACATACTGCGCTTTCAGTTCAGTACCTGGTTCGCTTTCGTTTTGTTGATTCCTGCTGTCCGTAGTAGCTTCACCAATATATCTGGGGCGTTGCTAAGGACGGCCAAGTGCAAAAGGGTTTGTCCGGTCTACTCGCCCGTGTCAGCAGCTCAAAGATCATGATAAGAATACCTCGTCCGTCGCGTTTGGGTTGCCATGACAATCTAAAAGATCATGTACGCGTGCAAAGTCGCCCGATCTCATGGCACGCAAGAGATCTTTGTCCTGACCAAGTATCAGCGCCGTTTCTGCGAATTGAGCCTTTACCGAGAAGCTGTTGGTCATACCCGAAACGGGTTGTATTTGGGCCAAACTGTGCGTCGAGGAAGATGAATCTGGGTGCTGTGCAACGACAAATCGGCAATGGCTTTCGTGGCGTGGGTTTACCCGATGGTCTGGATGGCCACCATAATCCACATCAAATAGCTTCACGGTCGCTTCGTTGCCGTAAGTTATGGCTTGTTGCTGTGGCGTGTTGCCTTCCTATATAGCTCGAACATGAATACCCGGCGCCCACGATTCAGCACTTTACAAGGTTTTCAAGGTCCGCTTTGGCACGAAGCATCTCAATCAGTTTCTTATGGCCACGAGCGGTGGCAACTTGAAGGGGCGATCGATAAGCCTGAACCACTCTGTATCCGCCAAAGTTGGCAACCAGCGTACATGGTTAACGCAGTTGACAGAGATTCCTTGGCGAAGAACCGTGGCCAGAGTTGTCGCGTCTCCTGTATTGATTGCCGACCACATCGCAGTTGTCAGTATCTTCTCCAGCACGACGACGACGGTAGCGAGTTTGAGGCTGCGGGCGAGGATGAGAAGACCATTGTCCTGATGGATGCTCATGATAATCGTTCATATCCTCGTAATAGTACCTCGATGGCCTGAACCTGGTTACTCTCCGCTGCGAGCAGCTTTGTCACGATCTTGACGTGCCCTTGCTCGACAGCAGCCCGAAGCGGTGTCGTGCCGCTCTATTTCCCAGCTTTATCCAAAGATTTTGAGAGGAAGCCGGACGTCGTCAGTATCACTGGAAGTGCCGCCGATGCGAAGCAGGTCACTCACGCGGTTTTCTTCGCCTGCTTCGGCGGCTTGTACGAGAGCATGCTGCACAGAAGCGCTCAAGAGTTGAAGGACTTTGCTTCGATCCTTGTCCTTAGCGCGATCCATTGCAGTTTCCCCATTCTAATGTGTGCTGTGAGATGGTGGAAGTGGCCACGGGCGCAAACATTGTTTCTATGAACGAAGTCGGCACCATTTTCCAGGAGGAGTTGAACCACTTCGTCGTGTCCACCACTTGCTGCGTCCAGAAGTGCTGTGTTTCCAGCCTATCGGTCATTAGGGTAAGTACGCAATTAATGCCTTCATCAAGCTCTACACAATCAGGGTTATTGATATCGAATCCAGCATCGATCAATCGGCGCGTGACTTCGAACCGGCCTGACCGAGCGGCATAGCACAGCGGTAACTGGTGGTACTACAAGAGTGGTCGATCCGCGACTGAAAAGGCTCGAGGTGTCAAACGTACCTTGTTTTTCATATTGATATCGATCTTGGCCGTGGCCAGAAGCATCTGGACAATGGCGTCAAACCCTCTCTCTGCTGCCCCAAAGAGTAGGGTATCCCCATGCTACGCAAGGTGTCAGTCGTGCTTTTCTCACTTCGCCGACCTTATCCTTCCACTCGACAGACGCTCCCTCCTTCAGCAGACGTTCAACTTCGGCTCGGTGTCCCTCCTGCGCTGCATTGTACAGCATCTTCCCTGTGTCCTACACAAAGCATGAGCTTCAGGCCATCCCCGAGGTCCCGAACCTGAGCCTGACTCATCGCTAATTGAGTTGTGCTGGGGTCCTCGGAGCTCCAGACGTTGGAGAGTGAGAGTATGAAGTGACGTTGAGAGCTGTGTGATAATTTAGGAGCGCGGTGAGAGTGAGTGCACTGTTACGTTAGTCACTGGGTTCACATTGGAAGCTAAAGCATGCCTTGTGAGCCCCTCGATGAGGTTTTCGCCCGCCCTTAGTGGACATTTAAACGCGGTGGGCTGTGGCCCATGGCCCACACGTCGAGCAGGCCCGGGGTTGGGTTTGCCATACGATTCTCTACAGCCACCATCGCTGTAGGAAAAAACATCAAGTTCAAATTCCACGAGAGCGCTCAAGCTCTCACTGAGGGCCTTGGGAGTAGAGAGAGTATGCCAAAATCTTTGAGCACAAGGGCAACAGTATCGTTCTTATATTATAATAGCAGCTGAAATCAGGCGAACACCCAGTCCAGAAAGTGATAGATACCCAGCGGCATTGACAAGTTGTGGGCAACACTTGCCCAGCCGCGGGGTCAGGCAGTGACCGCGCACAACATCGTCACGAACACGGCGGAGACGAGGTCGGTGGCGGACTCTCAGAAGTACTTATCGCATTGGAGACACTGTGATTGCTCGCTGTATTAATGTTGGAAAACTCATGGCAACAGCGATATAGCGTCATTGCGATTAAATGTTGCGTCACCCATGCGGGCTTGCTGGCCACTCAAAACTCTTTAGGCACCGTCGCGTGAGCTCATCGTAGCCCAGCTCTCTCTAACGCATGAGCGCAGCCTCTAGATAGTGATCGTACAACGATAACATAAACCAGCTTCGCGCGCAACTCGTTGAAGGCCCGGAGTTTGTGCCTTAGTCGCGGCACAGACTACTTGCAAAGTGTCGGCGAGGTAGATTTGGACCGCAGGCTGGAGAAATTGACAGAGCTGACTCAGCGAGTAGCATGTGGCCTTGTGCACTAATTGTCCATCGATATGGCTGTCTCGTTGATTGAGGAATGCACGCTGCGATATTAGTACTAACACCATTAAATGCTGCACTATACAGGTAGACTCCACGGTGTAATATGGTACCATAAGTCAATGCAAGAACTTAAATTCCGTACATTCCTACACCCAAAGCTCCAAAACTGATTGTTTGATCTCGACAAATGGGCAAAGTTGTCTTCGTTCTAGTTAGTGCATTTCATGTTGCATGTTACGGAAGCTAGCGCTGCGCACTTGATGTGCCACGTCATGCAGATCCCTTATAACGATAGGTACCTAATTGAAGGGCTATCCGAATAAGTTTAGCCTTCATTAAAGTTATTGCTCGGATTTTTTATTCGCGGAGCAATCAACTAATGATGGCCACGGCTGTTGGGCATCCGACTACAGCAACTGCGTCGAAAGGTACGACGACGCCCCGCCGCCCTTACTGCGACACCGTGTAGTCTGCGGCGTCTGCGAGGAGTTCATCGAGGGCTGTCTCTGCCTTGACTGCGATCTGTCGTTCTGTGTGCGCTGCTTTGATGCCCTCCATCGCCCCGATGCGGTCCGAAGCCACCGCAAGCAGTCACGTACGCTGCAATGCTGAGCCGTACTAATATTGTATTCTAGTCGTAGCACCTGCGCCAGCTCCAACGCCTGCACCGATGATCGAAGCTAGCCCAGCGGGCGAAGAGCTCGCCTTGAAAAACTTCAATGCGATCAACGAGCGAACGGTTCATGTGGAGGCCGAAATTAACAAGCTGCGCGAGGCCTATAGCACGACGCCGTCGTCTGGCATCGTAGCACTCACAGAGAACATTCAAACGCTGCAGAACTCGATGGATCCGCTTTACGCGCAGCGCGAAGAGGCATTCGCGAACGTGTTTGCGAGGTCGCCGACTCTGCGGGCGCGGCTGAGCGAACTCGGTACAAGCATGGCTGGCAATACACCGCAGCTGTGGCCCAAGGCCTTTGAAAAGCTCAATGCCATGGCCGGTCACTTCGATCAAAGCGCAGTAAACATTGCGACGATCCAAGACCATCTCTGTGCTTCGCCGGCACCTCAGGGCGCCCAGCGTGAAAGCTTGCTGGTGGCGCTCGACCAGACGAACAAGTACATGGCAAAGCTCCAGGCCGATCGGTACGCCGAATGCATCAAGATTTTTATGGCCTGCGAGACGTTGCGAACCAAGGTTTTGAGGTTTATTCCTTTGAAACAGTAGCATCGAATTTCGAGTCCTCTGGGGCAACAAGTAATTGAAGGCGTGAAATCTATTACATAGTTCCTACAATGCGCAGATCGCCATGCAAGGGCTTTCGACCTGTGTCAGAGCCAGCACCACAGGTGCCCCAGAATTCCAGCCCGTCAGCCGCTGTGAACCAGCCACAAATTGTTGAGGGCACTCTTGGGGGCAGGGAGCAATTCGAACCCCTGAATCCGTTCAATGCGCTATTAACCGCACAACAACTTGGACACTGTGACTCGCATGACCTTGTACGAGGTGATATCAGTCGCATTGAGCCATGAAGTCCCCTTGAGAACATGATATCAGGGTATGACACGCACAGCGCCAACGAAGGTCCCAGCCTGGCGAATCTCGAATTTTGAGCATCGCCTCTCTGCCGTTTGTCGAGCGCAGGTGGTGGTGAATACGTATAGGCCGGTTGTAATGCGGCTTTCGCTCTGAGCCAAATCTGCGCCAGTACTAGCTTCATGGAAGTTCACAAAGCGGACTGCGACATCTGCTTCCAACGAGTTAACGAGGCAAACTGTCAGGAGCTCTTGGTTGCATTCTAGTTTTTAACGCTGAAGCCTTCAAATGATTTCAATTGGCTTTGCGGTGATCGTTAGGTTCGTGGACGATGCAATCGATGGGTCTCTGGGCAACCATCAATGACCTCAACCTGCCTATAGCCACACAGGTGCGCATGTTTTGCAGCCACGGTGGACAGATGCCACTAAGCCTCGAACGCAGGCTATTTCTTAGACACCCCGGGCCATAAGCCATTAGTTGTTGGCGTTCGTTTCGGCCTAAGACATCTGGAGAGTGTTGAGTGTTGTCTAAATGACAACAAGTGGATGTCGACAACATGGCTGTTGTTGTCGAATTAGAGGCAAACACCTCTGGCGCTGTCCAGAATGCTGTGACGACGAGTAATTGCCATGAAGACCCCGTTTTTGCAAAAACATTGGACGAAGAAAGCGACAAAATTCAAGACTATAAAAACCTCCAAGGGGCTATGAAGAATGGGGTGTGAATTTTGTGCATAACTAAAGTCAGCGGCACACAAGAGCTAACCTCACGATGTACGAGCGTAAGCGCGCCGACCTCACTTGCAGCTAGAGCCTCGTAGACAGGAACAACATTGACTCGATGAGCGTCTTGCCGCAATTAGTTTGGTTTCAATCATCGAATATTCGGATGGAGCGCATGTCCGAGATCTTATCTTCCTTCTCCGCCAGATTCAAAAATGGGGCCAATCAGCTTTGAGTATCTTTCTACTATCAATCACGTTGTCGGGATCAAAAATGGAACAAAAACTGCACTTTGAGATCAAAAGCGTGTGTGTGCCAAGAGCCCCAGAGCCGAGATTCGGCGCCCCTGTCGAGAATCGGGGCGGTGTACGCCAAGTGCGAGGTTACCGAAGGCCTGTGGCGTACCACATCCGTCGACTCAGGCTTCACGCCGGCGACCCTCGCGGCCTAAAGACTGATGCAGTTCGAGGCCGATGGCTACAGAAAGCACGTTTCTGAAGCCGAAGCCGAGGCGGGCGCTGGGCCGTTCGATGAGGCACTCTTTGTCCAGCGCGACCTCTGGATGTGAGCGCTGGGGCGTAATGCCTCGCTGTACGTCCCAGCGCCCGCCTCGGCTTCGGCTTCAGACACCTCATGCTGCCTGTAGCGATCGGCCTGAAACTGCGTCAGCAATTGGGTGGCGAGGGTCGACGGCGTGAGGCCCGAGTCCACTGGTGTTGCGTGCCACATGCCTTCGACGGCCTCGCACTTGGCGTACACCGCGTGTTCTGTGCCGAAGACGTCACGCGGCAGCAACGAAAAGAACGGCGCGGCCATGGCAGCAATTGTCAACTGGCAAACTGTTCCTTCTTCCGCGTGGATGTTATTTATGGACAGAGCATAAAGCTGATCAATCAACTATGTTCCAACTCAGTAGAGAATTGCGTCACATTCGATCACAGTTGTCAAAATGACCTTAGGGGTCGGTGTTGCGATTCTGCTGCGACGTTGTGTGCCGGTTTTCCGCTGGAAACAGGGGGTCCAAGAAATGTCGTAATATCTCAAGGGTTCCAGCGCTCATTCCGTTGTGTGATGACTCGGAATTGCATAACATAATACTGCATCGTACCGATTGAAAGTTGCTGACATTATTATCGATCCTGAGCCCTTCACCAAAGGCTCTGGCAACACGCTGCATAACATGCCAAGGGCAGTTCACGCCAGCTTAATGGCAGTATGCTCTTCGTCGCTGTTGCTCTTGGATTTGGTACGTTTTTGTACCTCCATTTGATCGTGGCGTTGTGCCTCACGAAGCAAGCGCGCGATGTAGTCGTGGCCACGACTCTGGGCTATTGCCAAGGGCCACACCCCAGCCTACAACCCCGTGAGATCGGCCGTTCTGCACGCTTACCCACCGTGCCAATAAGGCCCACTGAAGCCCCAGCCGCGAGCAGCACTGCGACGACGCTGACGTGGCCGCGAGCGACAGCCACATGCAGCGGTGTTTCTCTCGACTGCGAACGACATAGCACCACACTTTTTGAAGGGCAAGTACCTCGTTGACGCAGTCAGCTGGGATACCTTGGTCGAGGATGGCGGCAACCGTGGTAGCGTCTCCGATTGCTACGGCCGAAAACAGCGAGAGCAGCAGTGATTCCTTCAGAGTGATGACAATGGCGCCGTGACCATTTCGGCGGGCGAGGACCAGAAGATTACTATCCTACAGAATCATTATTTGATGGGCTCATCGTGCCAAGGGGAGACCTTCGTGATCTCGACAGCGTTAGCTTCCGCTTCGAGAAATTGATTGACAATCTCAGCATGTCCAAACGTTACGGCCGCTAGCAAGGGTGTCGTTCCAGCCTACGCGCATTTGCACAACCTCAGGTAGGAGGGGGTGTACAGCGTCCGCTGCGGTGGTGTCGGCACCGTTGGCCGTCAATTCGTCCACGTACTGTCTGTCGCCTGCTGAGGCGGCTTTGACGAGCTCACGTTGCAGTGCAGCGTTCAGGGCTCGAAGGACGTTGGATCGGTTCTTAGTCGTGGCGAGGTCTCTGGCAGTGTATCCGTACTACGTCAGAAGTGTGAAGATCACATCCGTGGCATTGAATACGAACGAAGTTTCGGTGGAGGATATCGGCCCCACCGTCAAGGAGGAGCTCTGCTACTTCGTTGTGGCCATTCTGAGACGCGTAGTGAAGCGGTGAATTTCGTATCTACCGATGCGCGTAGTGAGGGAATGAACCATCCACCTCAAACTCACATTATCCATGCCGTTGGCGTTTGCGCCAGCTGAAAGCAGCATTCGCACAACTTCAACATGCCCATTGTGTGCGGCCACGTAAAGCGGTGTCTGTTGGAACTGCGGTCCGCGGCTCAGCATGCAGTATAATGGGGACAAAAGTAGGCGACGTACATTGCTTCGTTGGTGAACGTCGGCGCCAGCATCAAGGAGTAGCTGCACCATTTCACGGCATCCGTTTTGAGCAACGTCGTGGAGAGCGGAATATCCTCGCTATTGTCGTCTGTGGTGAGTGGCAGATCCATAGATGTCCCCGTACTTTGTCCGTGGCATTGACGTCTGCACCGGCAGAGATTAGCCGACGTGCAACGGTGGCGTGCCCATCATACGCGGCACCATGCAGCGGTGCTTTGAGATCCTTTCTTCCATGATTAATCAAAGGATGGTGAAAATCTCGTTGAGATTTCTAGTACCTTGTTGCGGTGGTGAACGTTGGCACCTGCGGCAATTAGTCGCTCGACAGCGGCATCGTAGCCTTTTCCCGCCGCTATGCATAGTGGTGTATTTCCTTCCTACGCGAAGTACCAGCGTCGCTCAATTTCCGTGC
>JNBR01000508.1:26455-48055 GCA_002081595.1 Achlya hypogyna
GCTGTCTTTCCATTCCATCGAGACGCCCTTCCGGACGAGTCGCTCGAGCTCGAGGTCGCTGCCCTCTGTCGCTGCCTCATATAGCGCCTTCCCGTCGTCCTACACAGCCACATGAACGCCCTCGTAATCACCGTCGACACAAACTCGTAACCAATTCATCCTCGATTGACTTGTGCCGTGGAGATTGGTGGCATGTGGTGCGATTGTGACTGTGCTGCACGAAATTACACGTGGTTGTGAGTCAACGTTGGGAATGGAATGTAGCGCGGCTTTCTACCAGATCAAATTTGTTCACACATTTTGGTTAAGGCATCGGCGACACCTGCACGTAACACAGGCGGCAACTGCATTGATTGCCTCCAGGGATTCCGCGGACATTGATGCATAAAGATGAGGCCAGATAATACGTTCAGTTGCCGGGAATCGGACGCCGCCGTCGCCTGACTGTTGCATTCGTTGTCGGAAGCACTGGACTGCCGGGGGTGGGGCAGGCCATTTGCAAAATTGAAGGAATGTACGATTGTTGCAACGATCTGCAAGATGTCGGCGACCGTCGAGCACAGAAGTCGGTCAATTAGCAGCCGCGAACTGGTCGAGCTTACGTTGCGCGAGTATGTGGAACGCATTGCTGGTGTTTTGGTGCAACCAACGCTTTCGCACCCGTTCATCGAATGTCCGCCGCCGATGTCTTTTAAATCATGAGTTCCGCGAGGAACCAGAGCACCACTGTCTTGGGCTATCCAAGGAGCAGCAGGTTCGACTTGGCTCTGGATACACCCTGCACCATCCTCAGCACCAGAGCGCCTCACTTGTGAGCACCGTCGACGACACGTCGAAGCGCACGAACGGCGACTCGCACGGCTGCATCTTGATCACCGACAGCACCGCCAGAAAGTTGCAGCTCAAGATCGGACTAAGCAGTGCCTACGTACAGTAGATCCACAAGCCTCGATGCTGAGAGGTTGCGCACTGGAGTTGGTCGTCACTGACAACTATCTTCAACACTGACTTGGCAGCGTTCATCAGGTATTACCGATGTATATTAAAGCATTTTCATGGTCAACTCGGTACCAGCGATGTGAGGCGTCATTGCGTACTAGTGCATGGCACGGCACAAAACCAGAAAATGAGGAAATCTCGCATCGATGACCACGGGGTCAATATCTTGATTTAGCAGAAGGCTGATCAGGATGGATGGCCAATGACGAACATGTGCTTATGAGTCCCATAGACGCTAACTGACGGAGGCCGGCATTATCTAAAGAAAGGAGATTGATCCCGATCACGCCTTGGCCGTTATATAAAGTGAGAGGATTGATAAATGGTAAATTAGACTCCAACGATACGCTTGTCGACGCTTCGTGGTAGCTGGTGACGGCAGAGGGGGCATGCGTCGTGGCCTTGCAGCCACCGGAAAAGGCAGACCGTGTCGAAGATGTGCTTGCATGGCAACTGCGTCACTCGCTCATGAAATGGTTCGAGGCAGATGGCGCAGTTTTCCTCTCGTCGCTCTCCTTGGCAGTCAGCCCAAACAAATGACCCGAGGGTGGCGAGGAAGACGCGGCACGTAGGTCGAATTTCCATGCTGTTGACTGCATCAGTCCATGCTGGAGATGCGCACCCAGTGCAGCTACGCCCGACGTTGGTCTCCGTATTGATCAGGTACACTGTTCGAGAGCAGGCGCGGCAGACGATGTCACCGCAAACGCGGCAGTGATGGCGGCGCCGGTAGAAGAAGAAGCTCTTACCGCACCCGGTGCAACTAGACCGATCTTCGTCGGGTATCCATTGAGCCCGCGGACAGGCAGCGCGGACCGTCGACAAGACCGCGTCCATGGGACAGCTTGCGAAATGCTGCCAGCTTCGTCCGGATGATGGATTTTTGAAACGGGTCGTCCGGATAGGTAGCCAATCAGAGATAAGGCCGCAGCTGCGATGCAATTGAGGCGCGAAAGATCGTTGAAGCGGAGCCGAACCACCCGATCTTCGAGTACCCAAGGCGTTGAAGTGCAAACGACTGGCACGCGGAGGTCAATCAAATGCATTGGAGACTTTGTGCGAAGATGGAAGTGCACAGAGTATTCCACACTGGTCACGATTACTGGGCCTGGATTTGGGTGAACAATGCTTGAAGATGTCACTGCGACAAGCTGCAAGCAGTGTACCTACCAACTATTAGTACTGTACAGTGTACCAACCTGCGGTCAAGGACGGCACGTCAGGAATGCACGAGGAGGATTAACCTCGGCAACAGTAGGTAGTTTGGAGTAAAACGCGATTAATTTGCTCAGATCAAACGACCCAACAGCCCTTCATTCATTTCTACAGTAGCTGTTAATCACCTGGTCTTTCATACCTGTAGTCGTTGTCATCATCACCTAAAGCTCGATCGCGTGGATTCGAAAGTCGACGTCAGTGAAGGCGGGATTAGTCATACCCATTAATGTCAATTCTGCGAAACATAGGTATCTATAGTAGCTCATTTCTAAAAGTATCTGGCCGCGCGCCAGTTTAATTGCACAGCGTTCACATCGAATTCTTTCGCTTTATGAGCCCTTCGTTGCAATTTACTAGCATAGAATCTAGGCAATATCTTGGCGGCTACCTAGTCCGTGCGATTGGTGTACTTTTGTTCGCTGATAACGATCGCCAAAATAACGCAGTAGTTGGCGAGTGCTAGACTAAATAAACGGGCCGCGACACTAAAGACTTTTAGAGAAATAGTCTCCCGCCGTATACGTAGGTTGACTGACTCTAGTGAGGTTGGCAAGTCCATGATGGAACGAGCTACTAGAGTAGCAAGTCCGCGATACCGCGAGGCTATTAGCTTATAAAGAATGCATAAATACACCCTTTTGCGAGATCGTTTTCAAAGCATGTTGTTTGCTTATCACATTTGCTCGATCTCGAATTTGGCGCGCAAAATCCTAGCATGTGATTGGTTGTTAATGGCACTCCTAACCCTTTTTAAAAATGTAACCGTCACCCAAGTGCATACTGAAACGAAGTCATAGGTGCCATTCCACAATTTGCCTCGAGCACAGGAGACGACCAGGTTTCATGACACACGACGGCATCGTACGACCAGGAGAAGCGGTGGGGCTGCAGCGTGAGTAGGGCGTGATCTTCTCGGGACCGCTCGTCGAGATTGATGCTCATGGCATGCCGCGGCCTCTGCCGTCCGTTGAGGCAAGGCGGTCCGACGAAATTAAGGTCGTCATAAAGCATGAGCAGGAACGCTGGCGGCAAGAATATGGAGCGCTCATCGGAGCATTGCGAGCGGTACTCTATCTGATGGTATGACAGGAAGGTTGTGGCTTAAAAGAGATATTCGAGGTAGACGCTTGTTAACACACTCCTGGGTATTGTCCACTCGATGTCAAGGGCGATGAACTCGTCATTATCTGATGCGGCGTCGTGATGTACCAGCGACAGAGACCTCACGTGTGATCAACGTCGACCGCGTGTGGGCGACACCGGAGAACGTTGCCGATATGTTTAGTCGTGCCTGTCGCCTACTTCACTTTGCTGGGTTTGGCAGCATCGATGGGCGATATTTCGAACTCGAAATGGCTCTGCATCCGATGAAAATCGACGAATTTCCGTGGAGCTCCGTCGCAAATCAGCTTTCATCCGTTCGTGTTGTGCTCCTTACTACATCACATTCCGACGCATTGGGTAACTTTATTTCGTGCTTAAGTCAGCGAATGCTTGCGAATCTTGCAGCGGAAGCTTTCATGGCGCGGGCCGTACCACACATCATTACTGTCAATGCAGAAGTCTGCCCGGATCCAGACGCCACCGTACTCTTTGTCGCGTACAATAATTCGTTCGGGAGACTGCGGCTGAGGGGTATTTAGGGCATTTTACTTTTCGCTGGCACGGGGCTCGACTGTCGCCGCGAGTTTTTTCGCAGGTAGCCTTTCTGTCGCACAGCAATCTCCAGAGGTACGTGCCCTTACCGTATGTCGAGGCTCCAAACGATGACTGCAGTCTGCAGAAGAGTTCAAGCTACTGCCTGAGACAGCGGACCACTCGGAAGTCCTCTTTCCTGTCGACGTCACAGCAGCCCCCAATGATGCCCCTTAACCCAGCCAAGAACGACTCTCAGAAATGGTTCACGAGTTGTATCTTTCCTCATGCATTAGGCGACATGGCCAAAAGTATTCCGTCTTCTCCTGTTCTTGGCGACGGCTTTTCTATCCCTCGTGCGATACTTTAGTCATAATTACCAGTTAAGGCGAGGCAATGACGCCATTACCAAAGCCTGGTGATCATGACAGTAGCGGCCTTGACGCCTGGCCCTCATCCTTCGAGTGGCTGTCGTCGATCTTGGTGCGCAGTAGCCACGCAGGTATTAATATGTTACTTTTCCTGGGTGCTTGCAAACCTAGGCGCGAATTTGAATTTCAAAAACGCTAACCACAGTAGATGCGTTTACATAAGCTTAACTAGCTCCAACGGCAGCGCTCGCTCTAGTCACATACGTGCGCGCCCGTCCAGATCACGCCCCTGTGATATCGCCCATGGAGTTGCTCCTCGTAGTTTTTAGAGTTCAAATTCAGGAGGGTTTCGGTTGCCCGTTGCGCCAAGCTAAAAATACGCTAAGTCCGATGACGAGCGCCGTGGCCTCAGGGACGACGGCGGGGGGCGTCAACAAGCTGAACCGGGAGCTGCTTCGATGGCTCCAGAGCCTCGATCTCGCCTACTCGCTCAAGAACATCAAACGGTACGTCATAGGCGGGCGTGGTCGCTCATGAGTCGTAGAGACTTCTCTAATGGCTTTCTTATCGCTGAGATCTTGTCGCGCTATTATGACAAAGACATCAGCATGCACTCGTTTGACAACGGAATCGGGCTCAAGGTGAAGAAAGACAACTGGGACCAGCTGCTCAAGTTCATGGCAAAAGTCCCCGACTTTGAAATCGTGGGCAGCAAGACAGAAGCCGACGCCGTGATGCACTGCGAAAACGGCGCTGCCGTCGCGTACCTCGGAAAGCTCTACCAGTGCCTCACCAAGCGCGAACTGCAGCAAGTCCACCCGCGGCCCGTTGAGGAAGACATCCCGCCCTACGCCAAGCCCACAGGCTCAGCGCTCATTCGCGAAAAAATGCGCGGTCCCGAGTTTGCTGAGACTACGGACGAGCTGCAGATGGGGCAAAAGGTCCGATCTGTTCACGCCCGCCATGAAGAAACCTTACAACTCGAGCGGCTTAATGATCTCGAACGCTACGGCCCGGCGTCAAACGAAGCCAAAATGGTACTACTAGCGTTCTACAGCCTTGGGCAACCCATGGAGTAGGTCCGGCCTCGCAAACAAAAAGTCGTCGGCGAGGATTCGCCGGTGATCACGACGGCCGTGGTGAAGGAAGTCCAGATCAAATCGATTGATGATCGGAACCTCAACTTGGCACACCTGCGCGCGACGCGCGAAGCGTCAGCGGCGATGACGGTGAACCCGAACAACACTGAGTACGGCTATGCCGTCGAGCTCGACGGTCTCGAACTTAGCGACAAGGGCGGACCGCCCAAGCGCCGGCTTATGGACCTTCTAAACGAATACGTCACTCGCAAGCTCACAGGCACATCAATTCTGACACAAATGGACGCGCGAAAAGACCGCTTTGATGCATTTCTCAGCGTCGTCTTTGCCGGTGGCGTCGTGAGCGACGAGGACGTCGCGGGCGTGCTGCGCGACCTTGTGGACCCCGGCAGTGTACTGGCTAATGTTCTCCTCGACTCGCCGAAAGACTTCTGGAAGGTGTGCTCCATGGTTTTAAAAAATGCTCATGAACTTAGTTGTCGGGCATGCTGCTACCATTCTTGAGCGATTTTGGCGAAGACAATCCGATTTTCGCCGCCTCCGTGCATCTCTGGACGTCCCTCGGTGCGCTCTGTACCAAGCGGGTGCGATCGATGGCCTCGGTATCGCATAAGACACCTCGCATATAGGACCCGGCAGCTGCTGCTATCGCCCTCTCCGACTACACCCTTCCAGGACTCGCAACTATTCTCACGGCCGCACCTAAGAAACGTCATGCAATTCTCCGCATCATTTACTCGTTCGGGTCGGCTAAAGTTGTCGCCCATATTCAGGTATGTTGCCCCTGACTGTGGTGTGGCTAAGTTGCCACAGACCATCAAGCGGCTGCGCGAAGGACTGCCCAATATGCATGTGTTCATTCACTGCCTGGCCCTGCTCTTTGGGCTTGAAACAGAGATGGACGACACGCTCTCCGACCTTTATTACTACTACTGCTGCATCGGCCTTGACATGGCGTGCGACAAGCTACGCGCAGCGTGTATCTCGATGCTGCCACTATTCCTCGCGTCCGCTTCAGCCTTCGCGCTCGACCTTGTGCCGCGTCTCGTAGCCTTTAGCATCCGTTCAACGTGGTGGGAAGTCAAAGCACAGTTGCTCATCGTCGCCTCCGCCGTGCTCCATTTTTCGACGCAGTCGACGGCCACTGCAAGCATGGAGCCCCACGTCGACACATGCCTCGCTATTCTTGACCGCGAGTTCACACCCGTGGCCTCGACCAATCTGCGCCGCCTGGGCCTCGTCCACTCGGCCAAGCTTCACACCAGGTTTCCCGAACTCGGTACGTCCTTAACTGTCATCCGAGGCTCATCGTCAAACCAGTGCCCAACTATGTGGACGTCCTTACGAGCCTGTCCGTCGAGATGCTCCAGGACCTCGTTCAAGACGTCGCCGGCGACGTTGCTGAGCTGCCCGTCTTTGGTCGGGTGCTATTGCTTGAGGAGCTCATGCGCATATAGGCGCGTCCGGCGCAACGTACCACTTGACATCCTTGCGCGGCTCATGGGACCCACTGGGCATTGCGAAACAACTCGCCCTTGACTCCACTGGCGATGGACCGTCGGAGCAAGCCATGATCGTACTTCTAGCTTGCTTCGAAGAGCTCGCCAAAACGCAGCCCGAGCAGCTTAACGCGCTTTACGCGCTGGTGCAGCCGATGGTCATCGCGTCGCTCGAGGCTCACGCCACATGCGAACTCGGTGTCGGGCTTCTCTCCATCGTGTCGTTTTACTCATCTCCGTACCTGGACGTGCTTCGGCACGACGCGATGCAAGCGGTCCTTGAGCGCATTTGCGCCGGCAACGTCAAGGAAATGGGCCATCAGCAGCAGGTCCTTGCGCAGGTACGACGTTGTCCGCTGTCCTTATCACGTAGCGTGGAGCGTAGTTTTTGCAGCAGTTGTGCGTGAGCAACAGCCGCACGTCCACCGCAGTGAAGGAGTGCCTCACGCGGCTCAAAACCAAAGTGCGAACCTTTCAAGAAACCATGTTTTCCGTCGCCCTCGACGCCGTGCTCAGCCATTGACTAACTAACCTCAATATGATTGTACTTCGTATCTGCGCCATTGCCATGCTGGTCAAGACGCCAAGACTGGCGGGTAAGCGCCGTTGTCACCACTTGTCATGCTCACGCAACTCGTCACTGTTACCTGTCGTTGGGTCGAAACGTCGTGTGATCACGTGCTTGCTTTTCTTCGCCGTTTTGCCCTTTCGTCGACCTCAATCGTTTCTATCTTTGTCGGATACGACGTTCCTCGTAGCCCTTTCTTAATATATCCCGACCGCCTTGGCAGGAGGTGCCATTTCCAAACAACGTGGCGTGTGCTCTCACCTCGATGCATCAAGGCTTCGAGTCATCGCCAAAGCATTCGGGCTCCTTCCGCGGCGCCGAGCTTGTTGACACCACCGCAGCCGACGCGTGCGGCGCCACCAAGGCCAAGGTGGTGTCCGTGACGACGCGGTCGGCCAGCCGCAAGCACGAGCTCACGTCCGAAAGCGTTCAGGCCTTGGCCCGCCACTTGCTGTCGGGCACGCTTCGTGAAGCGCAGCAGGCCGTTGAAGAGATTGACCTCATCATACATACGGGCGACACGTCGGCGATCGACTTCCTTGTCGACCACGGCTGTGTGCCGGCGCTCATCCACCATGTGGTGCGCGACGCCAACTTGGACGAGGCAAGCCAGTCGCTTGCGACGCTCTTTGCACTGTACGTGTACCTTGCGGCCCACCACGACAACACACCCAACATCGTGGGCAGCGTGGCGGCGTCCATCGCAAACACGCGGTCGGCCACGGAGCGCAAAAACGCGTTGCGCGCACTGCTCTCATTCGCATACACGCAACAATACGCGGGGCAGACCACGCCTCACCTGAGCCTGCTCACGCAAGTTCATGGCTTCCTCGGCGACCTCGTGCGGCACCTTTGGGAGCCACCTGAGCCTGAAAAAGTTACAGAGGCCCTCGATGTGCTGCTGTGCGTTGCAAGCGTACCGCAGTATCGCACGCCGCTCTGCCATGTACTTGTGACCGTCGTCGCCGAGAAGCGGCGCATGAGCACTAGCAGCGACGGTAGCGGAGGCGGGGGTGGCCGAAAGCGCCGATCATCCTCGCTTCTCGCCGAAATTAGCAGTCACCCAGCGTCGCTGCTCGAGACGGGCTTCGGTTTCTTCAAGCGCCTCGTCAGTAGCTCGGAGCCGACTGCGGAAGTGCCCCACAATGGCGTGCACGGGCTCATCCAGCTTGTGGCCAACGGCTGCGAGGCCCAAAGGGCCGTCGTGACTAGCATTTTGGAACAACTCTCCAACAGCGATGACGACAAGAACCGCGAGGTCCATCGCACGTGCGGCCTTCTCTACACGGCGCTCGTGCGGCTGGTGTCTAACCCCCACGGCCAAGACCGTCAAAAGATCCGCGCCATGCTCTGCATGGAGCGCCTCATCAAGTCCCAGCGCGTGCGCCGCCACTTACACCACGCCAGCGTGAGTCCCGAGCTCTACCTCGTCGCGAACCTCGGCTCCGCACGCTGCAGAGAGCACGCCGAACGTCTGCTCGGTCAGCTCATCGAGCAGCCCGAGTTCACCGAATTCATCAAGCCCATCGAGTGAGGCCGCGACGGCGTCGTACGCCCCATGGACACGCGCGGCGAAGGAAGTGCATTAGGGACGAGTTAATAAGTCGATTTTACACTGCTATCGAGGCTGCCATGAGCGCTTGATGGGTGAAAGTGCAGTGGATGGAGATGCCGTCGTGTCGTAGATGCGGCATCGGTGCCGGTGGAGGCGTTTCGGGTGACGGCAACCGCTGACAACCGTCGACGCTCGTCAGACGCATTTTCACTTCTCGTCTTCTGTTGTCACGATGATCCGTCCGCTGACTCGTGAAGCTCTGGCCACTGTACCGTCGGTGGAGACGTTGGCAGAACCAGCGGTGCAGCCAGAGGCATCCGCCGATGGCCATGCATCAAGCAAGCTCTTTCGCAAGTCGGCCCGTCGGCCCTCGCTCAAGACAGTGACACCCGAGGATGCCCAAGCTTGGACACGACACCTGCTGTCAGGTACAGCGCAAGAGGCGCACGCGGCCACGAACGAACTGCATGCAGTGATCGGCAATGCCGAGACCATCGACTGCTTCATTGCCCAGAGTGGGGTCCCGGCGCTCGTCCATCACATGCTCCGTGATCAATCCCTGGACGAACAGAGTCTGTCGCTCGATGTGCTTTTCCAGATGCATCTCTTCTTGGCGAGCGAACGCAATGGCGTCCCCGACATTGTGGCGACCCTAACAACGCACGTGGACAAGTCCGTCGTAATGCTCGAGCGCAAAAACGCACTTCGCATCATTTTGGCGTTTGGTTACGTCAAGGCGGACCCGACAGGGAAGCCTGCCCCCCAAGCGCTCCTTCTGCAACTCAAGGAGACGCTCATGGCAATGCTTAAAAGCCTGTGGGAACCGCCGGCGCCTGACAGTATCGCGTTCGCTCTCGAGTGCCTGCAGTTTCTCTCTAGCGTTCCTCAATACCGCGCAGCGCTCTGCAGTGTGCTTTTGGAGCCCGTGGTTGATAAACAATCGCGGTCGATGAGCAGCGACAAGATCAAACCTGAGGTACCCACGAAGCGCCGCGCGACATCCGTACTTATCGACTTTGTGGCACGGCATCCATCCGCGATCCTGGGTTCGAGTATCGAGTTCATCAAGGGGCTGCTTCCAAGCGTACCAGAGGTCGTGCTGGTGCCACATGGCGTCAACGGGCTCGTACAGCTCATTGCCAAGGGCTCCGAGAAAGACCGCGCGAGCGTGACGCAAATCTTTGAGACGCTGGCCAAGGCAGACGACGACGCGCAGCGTGTGTGCTCTGAGATCTTCAAAGCGGTTGTGGGTCTCTTGTCCAATCCTGCGGGTGACGACGAGCAAAAAGTTCGCGCCATGGGCGTCATGGAGAAGCTCGTTAAGTACCAGAAAGTCCGCCGTCATCTGCACCGTGCGAGTGTGAGCCCTGAGCTCTTCCTCGTGGCGAACTTGGCGTCTCCACGTCCACGTGAGCAGGCTGAGCGCCTTCTAAGCACGCTCATCGACCAGCCCGAGTTCGCCGAGTTTGTCAAGGCCAATGTCTGAGCGACATGCCATCGTTCTTGGCATTTTAGCATAAATTTTAAATAAGATTTGAACTTAACCAAGCAAGATCTTAAATAAGCATGGCGGGAATATTGAAGGCAAGCCTATATAATTGGACAAAAAGTTCGTGTTTTAAGTCTTTTTGGCCAATCAAATGTACCGGTTTGGCGCATTCAGGAGCTGGGGAGGACAAGGATCGATCCACCAAGGTGCATGGAGCCGACGTACGGCCATGAGCGCAAGGAGAGCTTCCACGAAATGGGATCGGGGGTCAAGATGAACCAATGCTTCTACCTTGATATGGACGACCACCCGCGCCTTATCTTGGCAGTGACCGACACCGCCGGTGAGAGCAGCAGCGTCGCGTTAGCCTTGAACGCATGGATGTGGACGCCGTGCTCGCCAGTGACGTGTATCTCGACTCTCGTGCACGGCTCCATCGTTCTCGAGCTTCAGGGCATGCTAGACGGTTCCGTGCAACTCGTGCGCGTCGACGAAGCCGATGGCCGATCTGTGCTCCTGAGTTATCCTATCGCTCAAGGGGACCGCATCGCTCAAGCACAGATGCTCGTGCAGGACGGGGCCTTCCTTGACATCATCGTGCTCATGAATAGCGGCAAGCTCATCGCAGTTGAAGGGGTCGACCTACATAACCTGGCGTTGGATCCCCCGCCGCCGCCCATGACTCTTTTCCAAAACACCCGCTTGCGCATGGCGCGAGTCGGCTCCAAGACGGACGGCGATACATTCTCAATGGTGCGCTTCCGATTCACACTTGCTCGTGCAATTCAAGCTCGGTGTAGATGCAAGTCGGTCGCAACGACGACGGTTCAACAGCCGTGTTCGTCGCCAACCACGGCCACAGCTCAGTGTGCCGGTGGACATCTTTTTCCGCGCGGTCCGCCCCCGACGCAGCCAAGGAAACCCACTCGTTTATTGTACCACTCCATCCCCTCCACACGAGCTTACACCTTTTTCACTAGAACGAGTGTTCCTTGCCGGCCAAGGCCACAGCAGGCGCCCCATTGCACATGGCACTCACGGACGACGGGAGCTTCCTCGTGCTCGTTTCGGCCGACCGCATTTCTTGGTACGTTGTGTTCCCATGGCACGTGTCGTTGAAGCATAATAGGTGGGATGCCACCAGTTTAACGTGGCTCTACGACCATGACGCCCCTGGGATAGCCGCGGCCTGCTCCCTCGCGCCATGGTCCCTCGCGATCGCTTGTTGGGCCAGCGGCTTTGTGGCCGTGAGTACTGTCGCCTTGCAGTACCGCGGTCCGCGGCACTCGACCATCGCGACGGTTGCCTGCACCACCTTTCCCAGCACTGGCAGCTCCTGCGCGCTGGTGCAGCACGGCGCGGACCTCGTCTTCATCGGTGTCGGCAACAACATCGAAACCGTTCGCATCTACCAGCAGGTGGCACCGATCTCGGTGCCGGTCTTGAGCCAGTCTCCGCTCTCGACGCTCTGCGAAGCCATGCAAGAGACTAACCACGCGGTCACCGCGGACGCGTTTCGGCATGCGCTCTGGGCGCACCTTCAGGCCACACCGGCCGACGTGGCAGCTTGCCTTGACCTCACACTGCCCCACAGCGCCGACATGGACGTGCTTTTCGATGCCATCGAGAGCTGGTGCGACGACGAAGTTGATGGCCTCGTCGACGCTGCCACGCTGCGCGCAGCCACGGCCATGCGCTTTCGGTGGACGACCTTCCAGCTGCTCTGTGCACCCGACGTCGCGCCGTTGCAGGTTGCGTCGTGGATCGAGTTCCGACATGCGTCGCTGCTCGATGTTTTGCACGTACTCACGGCGCAAGGCGCTGTAGCGCGTCTGCAAGTGCTCTGGCGGCGCCACGTCGACGCCGCCATGGTGGCCGCTTTTTCACTGGCGCGACTGCCCATGGACATACCTGCGACTGCTGTACGTCCGTGGATACTCGACGACGTGCTTCCGGCGTACGCGCGCTTCAGCGTGCCCCTGCAAGGGTTCACGGCCGCGCTCGTCCAGCGCGCCAGTGCCCTCGCCGACCAAGGCGACGTGGAAGAGGCGCGCCTGTGGACCGCGCTGCTGCGGCCACAGCGGATCTCCAGGGACCGGCTGTGGCGGCATGCGCTCTTGTATGACGACGCACATGCTTCGCCACACGACGCGCTGCGCTCGCTCGACCTGCAATTACAACGTCTGGCGTACCTCGTACGTCCGTGATCGTTTCGAGGTGGACGTGGTTGGGAGCTCGTTCTTGAACTCCTTAACCTAGTAAAGGAAAGGGGTTAGGACCTCATCCTAAACACCGACAACCCTAACCTCGTCCATCCTGTCGAGCTTGGGCGCGCTAACGTCGGCGTAGGACTCTGTTCACGGCTTTCATTTGTCGCTCGGAGCTTTTCGTCGGGTACGGCTGCAGCGTCTATTCTTGCGGAAATGCGACACCGACCGTAGGCGACCATGGAAGGCCTCGCCATGAGCATGCTCGATCGCGTCCTTGTGCCGGATCTCGTGACGGCCGAGATTGACTGCCACGTCCAGCCGTTGCTGGCGCTTGGCGATGCCGTCTTGCTCGACGACGTGCTAACGGCCTATGTGGCCGAGAAGGCGAGCAGTCTGCAGGTGCGTCGTCGCTGGTCGGACTAGGCCCATTGACCGTCCCTCTCGTGTAGCTGCAGCAGGCAACGGAGGCACAGCGCTGCCGGGTGTTGCTCCCGCGCATTGGCCACGTGGAGAAGCGCGCGCGCGCGACGCTGGCCTTTCTGCAGGCCGTACCCGCGCCGTACGCGGCTGAGATCGTCGCCCTCGCGCGCACAGCGGCAGCGTGGCCCAGTGACTGCCGCGTCGAGCTGCAAGAGCAGCTGCGCCTCATGGAGCTCCAGAGCATGTGCCTTGCGTACGGTTTGCGCCAGTTTGTCGCCACGGACCCACGATTCGCAGCGCGCTTTGGCCGGTACATCTGCAATCAAATCGACCGGCCGGACGCTCTCGCCGACGCTTTGCAGCTTGCAGGTGCCTTTCGCCACATGCGCGCCGAGCGGGTCGTTGTCGCCTTTGCCGAGAGTGTCCTCGTGTCGGCCTGGACCGCAGATCGACAAGCGCGGCTTCTGGCGTCGCAAGAGGTACCGCCATTGTCGCCGGCCTGGTCTTACGCAGATGAATGGTAGGCCCTGCCATCGCCAGTGCGGTTCACGGTGGCCGCCGAGGTCACGGCGTTTGCGCTTGTGCGGCTAGAAACGCACGAAGCCACCGGTGAGACCGTGGGCTTCGGCGATGTGCTGCGGTATACGCTGGCGTACGTGACGGCCGCGCTCGCCTTGGCCAAGGCGGCGGAGGACGAAGCCGTCTTGGGCCGCACAGTGACCCCAGCTCTCCGCCGGGACCTTGCCAAGCTCGAGACGCTCCACCTTGAGTTTGGACTGGTGTTGTCGGTCGCTAGCTACCGCACGCCTGGCCGCCACACCGAGCTACTCAAAGCGCAGCTGCAGCCGTGGACGGCGGCGCTCACGGCGCCCGCTCCGTCGCTCAAGCGCAAACGCGTGACGCCGGTGATCGCGGCGCCAATGCTTTTGCCCCTCGAAGCCACCGACGCACTCCACACCAGTCAGCGGCTTGCGTCCCTGCTCGGGTGGACGCCAGACGATTTTCGAGCCGTGGCCGCCCTCGCCGCTGCCACTGTCGGCAACGTCGACCAGGCCCTGCGCTTCGCCCGACGTGCATCCCCGGCGAAGCTGCGGGAAGTAGCGGTCGCGTTACTGCGGCATGTCGTTGGCGCACGAAACGTCCGCGAAGCGCCTGCCATCGGCCTTGCCGCCGAGCTCTTGGGACAGGCGACACTACACAACGCACGAGTTTCGGACGCGTGGCCACTTCTGAAGCTTGCGCGCTTGCTGGAAAGCGTTTACGGTTGCACGGAAGCCGAGGCCCGGCGACGAGACGAAGCGTACGAAGCGCTGGTGCCGTGGCGGGTGCGAATGACGGCGACAGCGGTGGCTCATGCACGGTGCAGGTGTACGACAGTTGGTACCGTGGGTCGGGGGTGGTACTGGCGCCGTCGGTGCTGCCGCTGGCTTTGCAGTTTGTCCTCACGCTGTTCACCCGAGCCGACGACGAGGACCGACTAGCTATGGCGGCGACGCCCCTTATCGGTCGCCTTGAAGACGCTCAGGCGCATCAAGTGGCGCTTAAGGCGCTCATGCAGCTCCCGGTGCTGCCGGAAGAGGTGCGCCCGGTACGTTGCTGCTTAGTCGACCGCAGGCGACAAACAAAGCGTAGACGTTAGCGCGGCAGCTTGACCACATGCTGTCAGTGGTGCTGCACGCACCGCAGATCGATCGCGACCTGGCCCTCGGGTAGCGATAGCTCCGATGGCGGAAGTGGGTACGAAAGCGAGCAACGTAGGTACCTCTTGAGCATGGACCAGCCGACGGCCTACAGCGCGTTCAAGAAGCAGATCGTGCGAGAGAACGTATACAAGGATTTTGCACGTCTGCAGCAGGTGTGTACCAAGAGGTGCCAGAGGATTGACGCCTGGTTAATAGCTCGCCCGGCTTGGGGCCGATGCCGCCCGCAACTGGGAACAAATTGCCTTCTTGAACCAATGCAACGAGCTCGAAAGTAACGCAAAATGGTGGCACCACCTCACGCTCCTGGGCATCGTGTGTGAGCACAAGGTACAACCGCCGACGCCTTCGATCGCCCAACAGGTTGCAGGCTTTCCAAAGTGAACGACGCGACATCAAGGTGCTCCAGGCGATCGTGCCGCAGCTGCTCCAAGCGACGTCGCTGGACCTCTACTGCGTGCTCGAGTTTACGCGGCAGTACAACATTCCCGATAGTTATCCGTGCCTGCTCTACGTCAAGGCGCTCTTGCTCGATGCGGGGTGCACCGACTACGCGAGCCGCATCGTCGGTGTCCTTGAAGATATTCACCAGCACGAGGTATGTGTATGCGTCCTGCCCGATACCATTGCCTCGGTCGTAGCTCATGCAAATGCTCGTGGGTGTACTTGGGAGCCTGCCCACGTACGATTATGCCCGGCTGCGTTTCGTTTTGGAGCTGCTGCTGCAAGCCAACCACGGCGAAAAGGACGAGATTCAGCACCGCCTCGCAGTCTTGCGATTTCTGGAGCATTTTACGCCCAAGCTTCCCTTCCATGAACTGCTGCAGGATCCATGGGCGGTGCTGGAGCCCGAGCTTTCGACGGCCTCCGTGGTACCTGATTGATCTCATTGCCTTGTCATGCTGGCTTGCATAGGTGCAATTGGTGTCACTGTCGGGGCCCCTTGAGCTAGACCCGGACGAGATATACATGCGACTTATCAAGAAACTCGTGGTCGCGCACAGCACAGAGGCGTCGCTGACACTGCCGTTTGCCGAGTTCACGGGCGTGCTCCGCCATCTCTCCAGCACGCAGCACAAGGTGACAACGACCGAGTGGCTCGCCGACAAGTACAAGCCGCCGTTCCAAGCGCACACTGTGGCCGCGCTCGAGTTTGCGCTGTCATTGACGACGGCCACGGACGCAGCGCCGAGCGAAGCCACGCTACCGTTTCTGGGCGCCGAAGCCACAGCCCGGCTTGCGGCCAAGTTGCTGCGGCTGCAGACGGAGCAGTGCTGGCAAGACGTCGCCACCCACTTTGCGACGACAGCAGCACCCTTGCCCGCGCCATCGTTCGCGTCGGCGGTCGAACTAGTGGGGCGCCTCTACGACGCCTTTGGTGCCGCCGCCCACAAGCAGTTGAGTCCCGTAGTCAACGCGGCCGCAAGCCGCATTGCGGAGCTGCACCAAGTCGCCCTTGGTGCCGTGCGCAAAGAGTGGGTGCTTCGCAGCCTGCAGGTGCCGTACGTCGACGCGGCGCCGGCGTCGGTGTGGGCGGCGTTTGGCAGCGACACCAACGCCGCTGAGAGCGACCTTGTTGCCAAGCTCGTATACGCGTGCGGGGCCGAACCGTTAGACGCTATTGGACCGGCACTGTGGGCCTTCGCTGCCAACCCTGCGCCGCGGTCCGGTGTCACGTACCGAGCCAAGTACCGAGCGTTGCAGCTGCTGGTCGAACTCCAGCGCTCGCTAGAGCAAGCGCTGCCAGACGTCCCAGAGACGCAGTTGCTCGAGATGCTTCAGGTGCGTGCGTCCATGGCAGCAGTGCCTACGACGGATTACGTAGCATTGCGAGTACCTTGCCCGGTTCGAGGTACTCGGCTTTCCTCAAGCGTTCCATCATTTTGTCGCGGGCAACAAGGCCGCGCTCGTGCGCAGCCTGTGGCGAGACCACCACGCCTCACCGGCTGTCGTCGCGCTGCTCAGTCGACTCATGCTCGCGTACGCCATCGAGGACGCTGATCTCTGGCAGCGGCTCCTCACGCAGATGACGGCGCTCGAGCTCTTTCCAGAACTCTTCCGCCTGCTCGGCCCGCTCAGTCGGCTTTCGGTGCTCAGCGCCTCGTCCGTGGTATTAGCTTGTCGCCGTGTATGGTCCTCATCCGTCGTAGGACGTTGTGGCTATGTACGATCGCGTGCTCCTGTGGCCGCTGCAGCAGCTCGCGGTTGGCGCCGCCCTGTCGCCCGCTGACTCCGTCCACGTCGACGCCATGCTTCGCAGCCTTGTGCTGCATCTGCAGCAGTGCCCGTTTCTCGAACGCCTCGACGTTCGCGCCATCGTTGACGCCCTGCGTCGGCTGGCGCGGACGACGCTGCCTGCTGCTGCCGACGCCGCCGTCGAGTGTGCACTGACGGTGCCGCAGCCGGCAGCCCGCCTGGCGCTCGTCCGCGACCTCGTGACCGACGACCCCGCGTACGTGGTGGCGCTACTTCGAGTGATCTTTCGCCAGCCGCTGGCGCGGCTTGAAGCCGGCCACAGTCGCTTTATCGCGTGGCTCAGCGAGCTTGTCGTGGCCGAGGCGTGCACAGCAACGGTGCTTGCGGCCGCAGACGTGGCGCCGGTCTACTGTGAGTACCTGGCAACACAACTAACAAGCCCCGCGCTCGACCTCGTCGTTGCTGAACTGTACGTCCGTGGGGAAAGGCGACAGGGACCAAAGTGGTTGTAGATTGGCGCAGAACCGCATGGGTGACGCCAACCACGTGGCCGAGATGCACTTTGATCGTACCCGCACGACGCCGCCGGCGGGCCTGCCGCTCGAGGCGTACTTGGCCGAGACGACGTCGCCGGTGCTGCTTGCGTTCCAGAAGGAGATGCTTTAGCTTTGAATCGTGCACGGGCCCGCCATGCTAAAGGTCTGTTAACCAAATCGTTGATTGCGTGGAGGGGATGCGTGCTGAGGTGCGGGGGTGTTTGAGTTGCGCCAACAGGTTTGGGAGACCGTGTTGTTCTTGCGCCTCCGTTGGCAGCGAAGTTACATCCGACGCATCCGTAAGCACCGTCGCCATCCCCTACAGCGCGACTTGGTATGGAAATGTCTTTCCTCTTGAGAGGGCTGAGGTCACGCTCGCTTGAGGCTTCTATTCCGATGGGGTCATTTCCAAGACTAGTTACGAGAGGCCGCGATGACCTCAAGCGGACTCAACAGCTGCACATTGCCGGCAGTGAAGTCTAGGAGGTGGTCGTTCTACTTCAAATTTGTCCACTTTGGCTAGTCAGCCATTTCCCGACCGGCCTGGTGAAGCTCTTGGTGGGAGAAGGTGTAGAAATCGGTGTACTTTTTGGCAAAAATATCCTGACGATGAAGACGGACCCAGCACCAACGCCTCCCCGCGACCAGTCCAGCCAAGTCATCGAATTTGGTTTGCGCTCAAAGACCGTGCCTTCCCAGTGAGCTCAAACTATTTAATGCATTAATTGACTAATCAAACTGAATTGTGCGAGTGCAATCGCGATGTTGCGCAGGTCCCAGCGGCCTCGAACTCACAGATATATGCACAGAGCCTCTCACCAACAGGACCCAGCAGCGCCAGCGATGGACGTGAATCAAGTCAAATATTGCTTGGAGGTGGTGGGGTAATGGTGGCTGCCGTAGACTGAATGAGGTGTGTAAAGTGGACATGGACGTTCTTGACATTGTCAAGTTGTGCACAAAGGAAATAAAACCATGCTGCCGTCTAACATTTAACTTGTTTAAACGGTTTAACTCGAGGAATTCGAGAAGGTTAAATTTGGACAGAACCCAGGAAGAGTAATTTTTCGTGGGTGGTGCTCTTGTCAAACTCGATCACGATGGCCACGACATACGAGAGCTGGAGCACCGGCGATGGCGAGTTCCGTGATGGCACCGTGTGCATTGGCATTGACCTTGGCACAACCAACTCGTGTACGTGACGGTCTTGAGTTCATTGTGGATATATGGCACATGCAGGCGTTGGGTACTGGAAGCTGCATGCCAACCACGTCAAGGTTGTCAACCACGCACGGGGCGATGCCAAGGCCAAGACACTGCCGTCCGTCGTGAGCTTCCCGGCCACAGGCGCGCCCGTCGTCGGATTTGAAGCTGTGGACCTCGAGCAGCGCGGCGGTGGCGATACTGTGACTGTGCGCTGTGCCAAGCGGCTGATGGGCAAATCACACCAAGAGGCCTCGCCCGACCAACGGTACCTCGCCTACACACTCGTGGGTGATGCCCATGTGGCCGTGGATCTGCCGGCCCGGCGCACGCAAGTCACGCCGTCGGAAGTCTCGGCGCTAGTCCTTCAACAGCTCAAGGGCGCCGCCGAGACCAAACTTGGTGAAAGCATCCGCAATTGTGTCCTCACGGTGCCAGCGTACTTTAACGAGACGCAGCGGCAAGCGACGCTCGAGGCCGCGACAATGGCGGGCTTCAAAGCAGTGCGCCTCCTGAACGAGCCCACGGCGGCGGCCATGGCGTACGGTCTCTTCGTCGCGGTACCCAATCTCCCTTGTGCAAGCGTCACCTGTGTTTTAGGGCGCAAAGCGCGTTGTCGTGTTTGACTTCGGCGGCGGAACACTCGACGTCTCTGTCCTGCACATCGACAACGGCACGTTCCAAGTCGAAGGCGTCGGGTACTCTAGCCACTACTCGGATACGCCCACAGGTCCGATAGTGGCGACACCCACCTTGGCGGCGAAGACATCAACCACCTGCTCATGGACCACGTGCTGCAGTCAGTGCAACGAAAGCATGGGTCATTGCCGCAGCCGCTACCAACGGCGGCGATGGTGCAACTGCAAGGTGCAGTGGAGGCGGCTAAGGTCGCGCTCTCGACAGCCGACGAGACGACGATCGTTCTCAAGAACATCGCCCACGTCGCCTCGCATGAGCTGACGCTCACCCGCCGCAAACTCGAAGCCATCTGCGACCCGCTCTTTAAAAAGTAATTCTCGTCCACGCGATGGCCTTACGAATACGGGCTCGCAGGTGCATTCGCATCACGCGCGATGTTCTAAAGAGCATCGACGTCGATCCAATGGACGTGGACGAAGTCGTCATGGTCGGTGGCTCAACGCGCATCCCAGCCATTCGCTCGCGCCTTAGCGCCTTCTTTAACGGCAAGGTACTTGCGTCGACATGGTTCCTGCTCTCAACCGTACCACGAAGGAACTGTGCACGTCGGTTAACGCCGATGAAGTGGTGGCCGAAGGCGCAGCCATTCAAGCGGCGATTCTCAGCGGTGTCGACAAGAAGGTTTTTCAGGTACGTCGTCGTCCACCCGTCGACGCATTCTGACCTGCCCGGCCAGGACGTTCTCATGCTCGACGTTATCCCGATGAGCATCGGGATCGAGAAAGCCGACGGTACGATGGAGGTGCTCATCCCCAAGAACTCGCGCATCCCCGTGTCGATGACCAAGTACTTTGACACGGCCGAGGACGGTCAGCGAGGCTTCACAATCGAGGTGTCGCGGCGCTGCTCTCGAGGCGCTGACGTGGCACCAGGTGTTCGAAGGTGAAGAGCCCGTTGCCCGGGACAACACGTACCTGACCTTCTTCGACTTTGTGCTGCCCCGCGCGCGCATCGGCAAGGCCGGCGAGCACCAGCACCCGGTGACGATTAGCATGAACCAGAACGGGCTGCTGCAAGTGAAGGCCGGCATCCTGCACGACTCAGCGGTGGACGACGAGGACGACAGCGCCTCCCGCCAGTCGTTTGTCGTCCTCTGCACCTATGTGGTGTTCCTCATGCTCGTGTACGTCTTTGTGCGCATCTACTTTGCAGATCAGCGCCTTTGGTACACGGACGAGTACCCAACGCCGCCGACCGGCTCGGAGGAATTGTAAGCGATATCAAGAGACATTAGCGCTGGTTTAAGATGGTGGGCGGTAGCAACAAGAGTACAGGCTCGTGTGATGTAGATGGCATCGAAATGGCCAGTCAATGTGTCGTATCACCGTGCCGATACTGGAAAAAGGAGGCTGCTGTGCTGTTGGGCATTGGAATCCAAGCGAAGCATGAAGTTCTACACGATCAATGTGAATGGATTTATTTTAAGCGCATTTCAAAGAATGGTGCTGCGCCGGTTGTAGCTGATCGTCCCCGAAGATTGGCACGATTGCGCAAGGCACCGCAGGCTGTCGTGAGTTCGTGTAGCGCGTGTGAGACGCAGGCGAAGTCGGCCAGTGAAATGCTCAAAATATTGCGTTCGCGCCTCTCGACGGCCAAGGACCGTAGTGTTTATCACTGCGCCTTGCTTTGCCCAGCGCCATGTACAGGTGCCAGCAACTTGGATGAGGCTACCATTCTCGTTAGTACAGTAGTGGTGTGCCCTGCCTGCGAGGCGTCCCAGTCGGTCGCCGCCACCGAATGTTCTACCTGCGTGGCGCCAACACTCCCCGCCTCTGTAAAGCTGGCTGGTCTCCTCCATCGCTACTATGTATCCTTCCGGTGTCAGCGACGTCGTGCTACCTATTGCAGGTGCTGGTTGCCCAATCTGCGGAAAAGCCTTGCCGAATGACAACTTCTTGTGTCTCTGCCGTCGCTTTGACTTGTGGCAAAGTTGACATACATGGCAGCTCAAGTCTGTTCTCCATGAACTTCGTTTTATGCAACGCTCAGGATTACTCTCGTTCGCAAAGAGAACTGTGCAGTTTATCAGCAGGCGCCCACCCCCTTCCGGCATTGTGAACAAAAAGGATTGGGGAGATTTCACCCGCACGTCGTCGCGCGACGTGCGGCTTTTGGACCTTTGTTACGGGTAAAGAAAGCAGCTGAGCCGGTGGCTGGTTCAGTCGTAAGTGGTGTGTCCGCTTAGAGCATCTCCACCGCGGG